>OVAN01010558.1:0-15627 GCA_900406275.1 Anastatica hierochuntica | reverse complement strand
ACTTAGCTGTACGCTTGCAGTGATTTCTTGGGTGAAAACCTGAACCATCAATAATTCCATGAGGATTTCAATTAGTAAGTACCATATTTTATACTGACTTAATACACCACATAGTCTAAACTATCCATTTATTAGTGAAGCCAAACTTTCGTAGAATGTGCTCCACAAATGTCTACTTGACCTTATCATATGCTTTACTCATATTCGTTTTGATTACCATAAACTTATCATTCCATGATTTTTTTGTTTGCAAGCCGTGAAACATTTTCTAAGTAATAAGAGTATTGTCTGAAATTAGATGACCTGGAACAAAAACTGATTGTGTGTCTGATACCAGCTACGAGAGGACTTTCTTCAAACTTTGACAAAAGATTTTTGAAATTATTTTTTATCCGACATTGCATAAACTAATTGGCCGAAACTCTATTATTCTAGTGGGTCTCCGTCTTAGGAATAAGACATATAGTTTTCATATTTAATCTCTGATCCATATGCCCATTTCGCAAGAAATTATCGACCAAGCCTAACAAAATCTGATTTGATTACATGCCATGATTTTTTGAAATATAGTGTTGTCATTCGATCCAGACCTGAGATCTTTTCTGGGTGAATTAGAAAAAGTACTTTACGAACTTCCTCTCCCGTAGCATTAGCCGTAAGCATTTCATTTGTTTGTTCAGAAATCATTGAGGGGACATCTTCCAAAAAGCCTCAAAATCCGATGGGTAGGTAGAGGTAAAGATTTCCTCAAAATAACTCGTTGCTATCTTTTGTACATCCTTTTCCTTCGTGACCCTTGTTCCCGAAATATCATGTAGGCCCGTAATTATATTCTTTAACATTCTATGTTGTCTCTACTCGTGAAAAAAAATGATTTATCATCTCCCTCTTGAAGCCACATGTTCCTGCTTTTTTTTTGTTTCAAATAAAACTCCTCATCCTTGTACGCTTCCTTTATATTCAAATCAATCCCCAACAACTTCTCTTGAGAAGTAGAGTTATCATTCTGAACTTTTTTCAAGGCCAATTGCAACTCAAAAATTTTCTCGTTGTCGTATGGTTCATTTTTTATGCCATTTGGAAATTTCCCTCTGGTAGTTGCAAATGTTTTCCACAAATCCCTCTAAAACTGGACTCTCCTTCCACCCTTCTTTTATCAAATCCATTAATCCTTCCTGTCTAATTCAACGCTTATCAAACCATAACTACTTTCTACCTCGTGGTTTCTTATCCTCTATCATGGCCACAATTGGTACATGATCCAACCGTATCTTTGATAGGTACTCAACATGCAAGAAGGAAAACAATGCATGCCATTCTTCATTGACCAAAGCTCGATCTAAACGTCACCGAACTAATTATTTATGCCACCATCCTCTCCAAGACAATGTGTTCCCAAAGCAAGGAAACTCTAATGATCCGCAATTCGCTATCATATTGTTGAAAGGAACAAAAGTTGATGCACTTGTTAATGTTCCACGGTGTTTTTCATGATTACCTATGATTTCATTCAAATCTCTTATAATGAACCAGGGATAAAACCGAGATATACCATATTGTGTTAATCCCACACTTGTTCCCGTTTTTTAACACCATTCGTAAGGACAAGCAACATGTATCTTGTCATAAAGAAACCATAGAGTCCAATGTGGGATCTGAACAACTCAATCCCACAAATATGGACACTTCTTTTCAGAAAATGAACAAAAAATGCTAGATGCTTTTCAACTCACGGGTGTTGATAAGACTTGTCTTTCACGGAAGAACAAGACGGTATTGATGAATCCATTATGAAGATGTCAGATGTCCAAGTTCCATAGAGTAAGGTAAGAAAAGAGTTGATTTTTGAAAGTGATTTGGTAGTTTTTGATGAGAATGCGAATATGTGGCTGACGGTATGGTAACCATTGGATATGAGATGAAAAAAATAGTTTCAGAGAGGTTAGATATTCATGTTGATATGTTTACAGATTTATACTTGATGGAGAAGGAAAATGTGGCAGACGTAGTTTGGTTGTTGAGGAGAATGAAGACATGTTGAATGATGAAAAAGAAGTCGCAGAACAAAGTGACGAAGTAAAGGGAGATGTAGCATGGCCTCACGAGAGCCACAATCCAAAGAAAAGGCTTTTCAAGCCTAACACAGTTGTCAAAAGAGGGGTTTCGAAGAAATAATTGTGCAACAACTGGTTTCTCCAAGGAAAATAGGGACATCTAGAGCATCGATGAAAATTGGTGAAGAGCATTATGAAAATGATGTTAAAGGTGCTAGAAGGAAAAAGTGGGTACAAGCAGCAGGGAGGATCGCACCCCACCAAACTATCTCTTATTTGAGAAAATACTAGGATGGAATTGGCAAGGTCTAGATAATAAGCTATTTGTGGGACTTATGGAAGAAACATGGACCAAAGTTTTTATTCTTTTAGAAACTAAGCAAGATTTTTATTTTCTGCAAAAATTTTAAATTACATTATAAGTTTTAATAAGTTATGTATGATTGATCCAATTGGCGCTAGCAGGAGATTAGCTCTTTTTATAATAATATGCATGATATCAAATTATTTTCTAGTAATAGAATTATTGACATTCAACTCATATTAGGTAATAAGGTTTTTATTTTATTTGTATATGGCAATTACATAAATCTTCCCGTGTATAAAATAAGATCGCTTTATTAATGAAAAATATTGGTGAACTAGATATGATGGATTTTTAAATATGTTCTTAAATTTTAGCAATCAAATCTTTTAAATTGTTAATCTATTATAGATTCATTATCTATTGTAAATAATCTTAACATTATTAATGAAAAATATTTTCAATTTAAAAATTTGGTAATGCTCCTCATTTTTGTAAACTAGCAACTAAGTGAACCACAAAAGAAACTTGTTAACCAATGGTCATATAAAAAAAACATCAGATATAAAAAAAAACTTTAATCTCTTTTGAAGATAACCTCAAGCAGCGTCAGGCGACCGCTTTTGCGACGAAATGCTTCACTTTCCTTCTAACCACCTCTGTTTTTGATGCAAGGAGATGCTTCTCTCCAAGCCTTCTTGTCTTCCTACCTGGTGTTGCCGTTTGTCATGTGGGTCTCGCCAGATTTTTTTCATGAACACGTCTCTGGTAAGGTGACACTGTCTAGAGTTGGAGCGTGGAGTTGTTGCTTGTATACATTTTGTTTAAAAATAAAGGCTGGACAAATGGGTTTAGGTCACCATGGCTATGAGTCTTCTCAATTTTCAAAAAAATTCTTCTCCCGGATTGGTTTCATCTTTAGAGAGATCTGCAGTCTAAGAACAATATCCTAGTTCTCATGAGCAGAACATGGTGGATTTTATCATGCTCCATTGGTCATAAAAGCCTAATGACCCTTGCGCGGACGTGTCAATCTTTCACCTTCCCAGAGCCTGCTTCAGATCGCTGGATCCTCGGTGGCTGGTGTAACTATTTTCTTAATTTTGCAGGTCTCATTTAGCCATATATTTTTGGAAGTCATAGTGGCAAGTTTGAATTGATTTCGTAGATCTTGCAGATGTTTTACGTTTGAAGATTAAAGTTGTTTGGTGTCGTTAAAACGAAGATTTCAATTTGGGTATGCATATTGAAGACCAACAAGTATTGTCTTCGAAATTCATTTAAGGGCTATAAAGATTCTAAGGGAGTTGGCAGCAATGGATCCCCGATTAATTATCCAAGCTTAGGATATGAGTGACTATTCTATCTCATTAAGTTATACTAATGTCTTCTCATTGTACGCATGTTAATATTTGATTCTCTAATAATATTACACCAGACGTTAAAAAAAAACCCAATGACCATATATAGTGTTTTATTGGTTTACAAATTCATTATCTATTGTCAATATGACGTAACTAAATGACATCTTAAATTTTTAATTTCAACAGTTATGATAACATATTTTTTTAATTAGTCGATATCTTTGTTATATGCGCATAAAATTTTTATGTATTGTAAGTAGAGACATAATTAAATGATATAATAGATTTTTTTCTTTCAAAATTAAGAATTATTTTTTAGATTAGTCAACCACTTTGTTATATGCGCATAAAGTATTTATGTATTGTAAGTATAGACGAAATTAAATGATATCATAAATTTTTTGCTTTCAAAATTAAGAAAAAAATTTATTTTAAATTAGTCAACCACTTTGTTATATGCAGATAAATGTTAAAACTGGTTACTTCATTTTATTTAACATTTATATGATTAAAAGATTCTACAACTGTTAATATCGACCCCGTAAACAATTAAGGCGTTAACAAAAATGATGAAAACTATATGCTTATGATTGTAATGTTGGTATCAATCCATGAACTATTAGTATTTTGGTGGAAGCCCGTTAATATCCTTGTTGTTGACGTGCTTGTTTAAAAATAAACATTAATAATAAAACAAATTATTGATTTTATGGAATAATTTCAACTAATCCATAATTTTTCTTTTCACTTAATTTACTTGGTTTTAATTCTAAATATTTTAAAAAGAAAATTCCATTATTTAGAAAAAAAATTATTTACTTAGAAACCAAACCTTTGTTTACATTTTTAGTAATCTACAATATTTTTGTTTCTATTTCAATTTTTTTTTATATAAATTAAAATTTTAAATTTGGTTATTTTTAAGTATAACATATTTTGTATATGATTAAAATTTTTTATAGCCCTTGATATTCGACTTTGTAAAAAATACAGATTTAAAAGCCTGATAATAAACCATATGCCTTATGACTGCAACATTGGTATCAACCCACCAACTATTTTATTTTGTTGGGAGCTTATCAATATTTTTTCCGTAGATGTGCTTTGTTTGTAGTTGTCTCTTGGTCTAGTGGTCAAGAGTTTAAAGGTTTGTACACCAGATTTTGAAATTTACTTCTAGAGAATGCAATTTCTTGTAGATTTTCAGGTACGAACTTCAAGAGACTTTAGAGTATTGTATGCAGAGTCGTTCGTTGTTGTCTCGTGTGTTGCAGAGAGAGTTTTTCCATCAAAGATGTCGTATATGCAGAACAGTTCATCGTGGATCCAGGTGTTAAGAGGAGAGCTGTGTCGTGGAGTCATTTGTGAAGTTGTTCATCTTAATTGTATGTGTTACAACATCCGATTGCTTATCAATTGTAATATAATTAAGATTAAGATATAAATAATGTTGTAACTTTCGGTTCGATCAGTGTTAAACAAAAAGATGTGCATAATTAAATATTTAAAAAAGAAAAAAGAATTTGTTTTAAAACGTGTATTCACTTAAAAAGCTAAACTTTGACTATAAAAGATTTTTGTTTCAATCTTAAAAATTCAATTTGTTTCTTTTTTAATTTTTCAAAAACATTTCCCGTTATTTTTATAATTTATTTAATTTATTATTTTTGTTTCATGAATTATTTCAACAATTTTTTAATTAATTAATAAATTTATAATAATTTTCCAAATAAATTTATTAAGGATAATGATATCAATTTTTTGTTTCTATATTTTTAAATCTCCCTTTCCTTTTTGTTTTGTTCTTTCCATTTTTAGTCTTATTATGTTCAAATAAAACCTAAAAGTTCGTGTCTAATTCCTTTTTTAGTTATCTTTCAATATAACTTAAAAGTAAATCAATTTATTTTGCCAAATAAGTTTGTTAAGATAATCTTAAAATAATCTAATTTATCCTAGTTTTATAATCATTTTTTGCTGTGTTTTTTTAATTATATTGCTTTTAAACATTTAAAATTACTTTTTTAATAGATTTTTATTTCTTTACAGACAACTTCAATTTAAATTAAATTAAAATTTTGAACAAATAAATATTTTAAAAAGATTTTTGTTTTTTAAAAATAATTTCAAAATTTCTAATTCAGTAAATCTTTTTTCTAAAAGTTGTTCATTAAGGGTAGCTATAAATTCGACCATTGATTCTTAGTATACTCAAGCTGTTGATCTAGGGGGTGATAACATCATTATTTCACCATTATTCCTTTAGATTTTAGTATGTTTTATTGGTATTTTTATGCAATTCTCAATGATTAGAAATAGTTTTCTTCTATTTGTGGTATTTCAAGTCATTTCAGGTCAACCAATGATATTTGGAGCTTTGTGGAGCTAATTGGAGCAAAGTCAGTTTCTGGACAGTTTCCGAGCATCAGAATTATCATCTGAAATGAAGGCCTTTCCCTCAATGAAGTTTAATGAAATTTGGACAGAAGCTAGAAAATTGAGTTAGATTTCATATCAAGGTGGTCTCACATCATTTGGAGCGGTTGATAAAGAGTTACGCTAATTTTACTGAAGACTGATCCAACTGTCTCGCAGATGAAGGATGTGTAGAAAGGCCAAAAAAAGGAAGACCATTTGCGTTTCCAACCAGAAATTTTCTAGACTTAAATGGATATATTCCAAGACTTTTTATACCAAGAACTCAACTCAAGACTTATTTACACGAAACCCAACATTTAGAGGTCTCAAAGGCCCGATTTCACAGTTTTGACCTAATAAGAAAATGTACTATAAGTAGTTGCTTTTAGTTTTTTTTTTGAAGAGAGTTGTTTAGGTTTTAGATCAAATAAGTGCCTAAGGAGGCAGAGACGATACCTTTTGGGGTCGTGCCCCTTGTAGCCTCCTATGGATCCATCTCATCTCAATACATCCATATTCCTTCCATCATTCGATTTTATCTATCCTTCTCCCTTTGATTTGATATGAATGCTTGCTGCCATTATTGATTTCGTGTTTACATGTTTTTAATCTATTAGTTTGCATGTTAGACAATAGGATACAAGGAGTCAATGAGTTTACTTGAATAGGATTATTAGTCGGTTAGGTTTTATCAATAACGTTATCACCTTTATTCATTCGTTAATGTTATTTCCCTACGAAAGATGGTACGGGAGTAGATCTATAGCGGTATCCATTCCAAAAGCTTGACTTACCGGTGGATCTAGTATTTGGTGAGTCTTTCTAAGTAGGCTTCGGATGTAGATCGACTTTAGAATCGTGAACAATCAGTCTTGATCATTTTTATGCGTGTTTTTTATCTTGAGACCATTCGAAAGTCTAGGTCCTTTTGATATTAAGCATAGAATTCAGAACCTCAAAAGTGGAGAAGATTTACCTTAGTGGTTGTGTTCTAGACCGAAACTTAATGCCCCTAGTCGTTTTTAACTCTTACTTGTTCACTTTAACTTTCTACTGTTTGATGCATATCTTTTCATTGATCTATCCCTTGTACATTAGCATGTAGAGTAGGTTCATATGCATCAATAAAACCATAAAAACCAAATAAAATAATGAAAACACCCTTGTATATTTTGTTCTTTGCTTAGTCCAAAATCATATAGGTTCTAAGTGTGACTGCTAGTCCCTTGGATTCGGTCTATAAGTATTATTGTGGATGTTGTACACTTGTAGCTAGGTTTTAACTGGGGTAAAACTTGACCCCACATTATGGAGTAACTTATTCCCTTATAGTCAAACCATAACTGGACCGGATGCACATAAATAATCTCTTTAGTTATCGTGGAAACAAGACCCTAGTCGTGGTTACGACACCTTGCCATGACTATAGCGAAGGCAAAGCGAATATTCTATTTTATGATTTAAATATTTGAGATAACAACTCTTGCCTTATTAATAGAGAATTTTCTTTCACTACAAGAAAACTGTTAATTTGCCACTAATACAATAGTCACAAAATAGTCGCAAAATGATAGTTACGATTATGTTGCGACTAAAATATATAGTCGCAAAAATTGGTCGCATAATAAAATAGTCACAAAATAGACGTTCATTTTCGACTATCTTAAGACTGCATAGTGTAGTCGTTTATTAGCGATTGTATTACATCGAAATTTTGCAGTAGTACATTTGTGACTAATTACAAACAAAATTTGGCAGACACAAATTTCTGACTAAATTGCGACTACCTCTGGTTGTCATATATTAACAATTGTTTTCTGACTATCTTGTCGTCATATATTAGTGACTACTTCTTGACTTATTTGTTAGTTGTAAATTAGCTTCTAATGAATTTAGTTGCAAATTAGTCTTACTTGTTTGCTACTTGTTTTGAAATAATGTTTTAGTCACAAAATCACAACTATATTGTATCCTTTATGCTTTTAGGTTAAATGGTGGCAATTGACATTTTGATTTACCAAATTGTAATTAGGAACCTTATAATTAGAACCTAATTATATACATCATAATTTCATTTAAAGCATGCACTAACATTGTTTACAAAATAAGTCATATATACAAAAAAAAACATGATAACATTCTTAGACCATGCTTACATTTCCAAAAAACAGTCATAGTTCATGTTTACATTTCCAAATTCATATAGTAGTAGGAGTTGAGGCAGCTAAAGGAGTTCCAGCTGAGGGAGTTGCAGTGGCCGCAACTTGTGACATGTAATCTTTAAGGTTGGGGTCCTTATTCTTCATGTACTCGAGAAGCATTACCATTGAAGTCTTTGCAATTTGAAGCTATTCATCGCGACGGGTATTCTCTGCTGCTTGTTCTGCGATCTTCGTCTTTGCTGCTTCAAGCTTAGACTTCAGGTCTTCGAATGTTGAGGCAGCGGATCCTGCAGCTTCAAGTTCATCCTCCTCGATGTCTTCCATGAGACTCCCAAGTCCAAAGCGAGTTCCTCTATTGTATTTCTTAGTTGACTTACAAAAAAACAAAGCAGAACATTTAATTGATGAGTGTAACAACACAACATAAACCATTAGTATATACCGTTCATAACCAGAACAATAAACCATCAAAAAATATAACAGAATCGGTAACAGAAGACATAAGAGACCATCAAAAACACATTACAAAAACACAGAACAGAAGAACACAATAACACAATTGAACTCTTCAAACACATAACACAGCTGAAAACAAGCAAAAACCATTCAAAAGCAGAACAATTGCAAACTTTGTAGACATGCCAAAAAGAAAAAACAGAAAGTTAAAAACCCAAGTTCATCATAAATACATGACAATGTCTACTAACTTGGTAAAAGCATTGATAACTCAAATTACCTAAAAGAAGATCTCGTTTTGTTCAGCAATGGAGAGTGTCCTAGGAGTTGATTGATCAGTTGCATCCTCACTGTCAACATTTAATTCTGCCTCTCTTGCAACTATGTTCTACTTGTAGGATTCAGCAATCTCCTTAGCCTTCTTGTCATCAACAAAACTCCCATCCGTTTTTGTATGTGCTCTCAAGAATACTTCACCTAGAGAGACAGGCCTCTGCAACTCTTCCTCTTGTAACAAAGTAAAAATATATCAGTTAAAAAGAAAACACAAATTCAGGTGAGAAGAGTGATTACCATTTCCTCTTGGAGTTTGGAGTATGATGCTTGTCCAGACACATGTATGTGTCGGCCAAGACCGTCACGAGTGGAATTACGACACTTTGAATAGGTCTCACCCCTCTTCTTTTGACTGGTGTGTCCCAATGAGCTCTCATCTGCGCCCACAACGTATCTTCAATCCACAGTGGCCTCTCTTTACCTCTCCTTGCTTGACTAACAATCCCTTTCATCCACCTCTTAGCTACTTTCATGAATTCTGCTTTGACAAGACTTGTGATTCCAAGATCCCAATAACCCATTCGCTGCGTAAAGACAACATTCCATCAGGTTAAAATCAGTTTGTAAGTGTCAGTTTTGAAAAAAAACAGAATTGATTCTAAAACTTAGTTCACAACATTCTTCTGGTTGATTTTAAGATAATGATATAACTTTAGTTAATTAGAAAACTTATTTTCTGTATAAAGGAACTAATTAGATTTTAGCAGAGAAGTTATAATGTTTTACAAAAGCAAACTTCACAATGCAGAACACTTATGCCAAAACAATTAGTTAGCAACCAATAACATATAAAATCAACATCAAGAATTTCTAAAACCAGTAGAAGCTATATATATATAGTAGAACAGAGTATTGAACACATTTTCCGCAAATGTTCTTCAATAGCGTTCTTGAATGTCTACTGGTGTGCGCTTCCAACTGTAGTATGGACCATCAAACTTACTTTGAAATATGCCAGCAATCGCGCGAGACAGTTTTCCTTTGCCTCGACCACGGAAGCTGTTCAAAAAAAAACATACGATAGGAGGTTAAAACAAACTGAACATGAAGAGCATAACATACAAAAATATGTACAGATGATAGTCTTGGTGAGCTATAAAAACAGAACTATAAGGAGTTTGGTCTGATACCTACTGATATCCTTATCCGGTTCAACATTGAGACACTATCAAAGTAAGGGTTTTATCTATTTGCTTAAGATTAGATAATGTGAACAATCTAAAGAATGGTGATTGATAGGTTCTGGACAGAGGATGATTTGTTTCTCACACTCTCAAACTAACAGACTATGTGGATCTTACTTCAATCAAATCAAAACAAATGCAAATTACAATCTAATCACACACTTTAACTAATCTAACTGGAACTTTCTTCACATATCCGTGATACACAATCTAATCACACAGTTCAATCAAATGAAGATGTTCTTATTCTGATATCCATAAACCTTTATTAAGCTTCTAATAAAAACCTACTTATATTCATGAACCTTTATTAACATTCTAACAATTACTTACCAGAGATTCTTGTTCTGTGTGTTGCGTTCATTGCTTAGTCGAGGCAGATTTTCTCGACCAGGCAATGCTAACAAGTCATCGAGAAGCTGCTCATGGTCCTAATGTGGGTCCTCGTCGGGATTGGGATTTTGTTGCTCCGCCAAAGGAAGTTGATTGTGTTGTGTTGGAGGCTGGTTTTGTGGTGGGGGATAAAAGTTTGGCACTGGAGTTTGATAGAAAGGGTGTTGTTGTTGCTGGCTCGTAGGTGGGGTTTGATAAAAGGTGGGGTTTGGCGGTGGGGTTTGATAGAAAATGGCTTGTTGGTGCTAGCTCGGTGGTTTTGATGGATGGGGTTGGGATTGAACAAAAGGGTTGTGGTATTGTTGTTGCTGTGTGTAGCTCGGATATTGGGTCGGGAGAGAGGTACTTGGGGTTTTAGAGAAAGATCACGACGCGGAGGATGATGGATTTGAGCAGCGTGAAGACTAGATTCCGCGTGGATTCGGAAAAGGACGGGTGTCGGAGGACCCACCATCACCGTTTGGAGTCGAAGAACCAGCGACTGGAGCCGATGGAGATGCGGCGTTCGATTTCTCTACGGTTTCATATTGAACCGGATCGGCGACAGTTTTCTTGCTGGCGGTTTGACATACATCAGTCGCGGCTGCTTTTCCACCGTAGTTCCCTCTCCCTCCTTCGGCCATCCGTCCACCTCGTCCTCAACTAGCTTTTGCCATCGCCGATTTGCAGAGAGAGTTGGTGTGTGAGATGGAGATTAAGAGAGTATCGAGAGAGTTCTAAATCCCTAAAAGAGATAGACGAAATAACAAAGGGGGGAAAGTGAAAAGGTTTAACCGCCTAAAAATTAGGGCAACTCACCAAATATAGTCGCAAATTAGTAACAAAATAGTAACAAATTGTGACTAAATTGTAACTACATCAAGTACTTCTACTAAAAACGAACCCCAACACCCTATAATTTCAAAATTGTTGAATTTCTAAAACTACAATTCAATAATCTTGCATTCAAAAGCAAGTATTTCAGTTTAAAGAAAGATTTTACAACATTTGCATTTTATGTGTTCCTACTTTTATTAAACTTTTGAAATGCTCACTTAAAAGACATACTCCATACTAAGCATATTATTAATGTATGTTGCAAGAAGAAAAAAAATTGCACTTTAACATATAAATTGTAACTTTGGATTCATTGTTATATGTAATATACTATTTTAGTATATCTTTGCCAATGTTTAGAAAAAAAAATATAATACTACTAATTTGAATAACACTCAAGAAATAATTGCTATTCAGTGGCAAAAAAGTTACAGATTCACCCTGTAGTGATACAATAGTTGGTAATTTGAGACTATTTTCGTACTATTTTAAAATAATTTGGGATATAGTCTGTGAGTAGTCGCAAAGTTGTAGGTAATTAAAGACTATTTTGTGACTACAAAACGAGTCCTCCAAAAATCAATTCCCTAAACCATAAGTTATATAATTTTATGGTAATAGTGGCAAAAGAGTAACATATTTACGGCTTATTTGTGACTACAGACGAATCTTTGCAAAAATCAAATCTCTAAACCCTAAATTTGTAATAGTTTGTCAGTAGTCGCAAATCGGTAACACATTTACGATTTATTTGTGACTATATTCTAGACTGTCGACAAGTAAAAAATGTAACCTTCCAGGAATTCGAACTTGGATCCCTTATAACTAAAGCATGTGTAATGAACCAATGAGCCATAGTATATATTGTTGTTTTATAAGGCTAGAAATTTATTTAACAAATCATCATATGGTACGCAAATTTTTAGAATATTAATTAAATTGGGGTTTTGGTTTTTAAAACAACTTAAAAGGTTTTTATTTTAAACATGGAATTATTATTAAAAACATTCAAATTTCTAAAATTATTAATCAAATTCTTCGTCTTCATCATTCGAAGATGATAAATTACAAAGAAATTCATCTTCCGCTTCATCGTCTTTGATTTCAAAATCAATTTCTTCAATTGGTTGGCCTTCGTCTACTAAAGTGTCAAATATTATTTCTTCTATCGCACTCGTCGTTCCCTCATCAATCGATTGTTATAGAACAACCAATTCTTTTTCGTTGAACTTCCCTTGAACAACATGTCTTGGATTTATTTTGGTAACTTTGAGCCATAATTTCCGATATGGAAGATAACAGACTTGATCAGCTTGAGATGCTGCACATTATTTAATATTAATTAAAAGTGAAAAATATTCATAATGATAAATGCATAAACACTCATTTAGTATCTTAAATGAAAATTACCTAAAATAAATGGTTCGTATTTTTGGTATTAAGGAGTTTTGGTATTATCTCTTTCTACTCCCTTTTCCAATTGTGGGGTCATACCATTCACAATAGAAAAGTGTTATTTTCAAATTCAAAAATCCTGGATATTGGGGTTCGATTATATCTGTCACTATCCCGTAAAAATCTTCTTCCTCAGATGCATCTAAATAATTTTTTCCTCGGACATATACTCCATAGTTCATCATTTTTTTCTTCTGTCCGTGTGCCCGTGTGTGAAACAAATATCCTCTCGTAAAATACATAGCCCACGATCTTGCTTTGTTTTCAGGACCTTCCACTAGTTCAAAAACCCAAGCAGGAAAATTTTCTTTATTTTTTATTGTATTCACCTATATATACACAGGAACATGCAATTCAAATTATGGATAAAATTATTAATGTAAATTAATAGTGATTAAATACATACGTACTGACGGATCCATATGTGAAAATCTTCGTCTCTTTTTTCCATGACTTCATTATCAGAGAGTCCAGGATAGTTATATCGAATTTGTGCCTCTAGCAACATGTTTTGCCAACAATAAGATAAACTTAAATTAGCTTAGTAAAAATATATTTTAGTTTAATATTATAAAATATTAAGCACACCTCTCAAGTGGTCGAAAATACTCGCAGTTTCATAAAACACATGCATGTGCACATGATAATCTTTCTCCCTTAACCAAAATTCATTACTTTTGCCGCTTCGATGACCTACTTCGGTGAATATATCTGGTACCGTTATAGGATAAATCGGTACTTCACCCTCATCATATCGACTTGCTCTAAAAGATTATTTTTAAATTAGCATACATAATACGATAAAATGGACACTTAATTATAATCTTTCTCGCTTATTAAGTTACCTTCGTCTTCTGGCAGTAGTAATGTGTGAAGCAACGTAATGTTCTAAAAAATAAGATATTTCATCATTGATGTATGATTGAACTATTGATCCCGCAGGATATCTTTTGTTCTTAGTCTTCCCTTTTAGATGCTTAAAAAACCGTTCAAATGGATACATCCATTTATATTGCACAGGTCCACCAAGTTCTGCTTCATAAGATAGGTGTATAGGTAGGTGCTCCATTACATCGAAAAACGAAGGTGGGAATATCTTTTCTAAATTGCACAACACCATGACAATGTTATATTTCAAATTTCGTACGCAAGCTGGATCCAATGGTCTGCTACATATGTCACGAAAAAATGATCCTATCCCTACAATATAAAAACATAACGATATTATATATATATATATATATATATATATATATAAATTATATGAATATATTGTTTAAAATAAAGAGTAGTAAAAAATTAATTAAATATATATGAGAATGTACCTGATAAAACGAGGTGTACGTTTCGTGGTAAAAGTTCTGCAAAGACAAACAGAAGCAATCGTCTCATAAATACATGACAGTCGTGACTCTTCATACCCGCAAATTTTCCACCGTTGATGTCTGCACAACTAGCCAAGTCTGCTGCATAACCGTCTGGAAATTTAACCTCATTCTTAACCCACTCTAGTAAACTTTGTCTTCCATTTTCACTCAATCGAAATATTGGAAATGGAGCTCTCCCTCGATCATCAACGTGCAACTCTTTGCGAGAACAAAATCTTGCAACATCTAATCTTGACTTCACTGTGTCTTTCGATTTGTCCTTAACTTTCATAACATTGTGTATAATGTTATCAAAAAAATTCTTCTCGATATGCATCACATCTAGGTTGTGTCGCAGCATTAGATCTGTCCAATATGGTAGCTCGCAAAATATGCTTTCTTTATGCCAGCTCCCATATCCCTTCCTTTTTTCTTCGTGACCATTTCCGCCACACTTCGATGTTTTAGGTTGTTTAACCTGCCTTATACGCTCATATAAAACTTGTTCACCAGTCAAAGATTCAGGTGGATAGTCATGTAATGCATGTTTACCCTTCAAAAAATTTGTTTTATTCTTTCGTAATGGATGAGAAGTGGTAAGAAATCTTCTATGACAATCAAACCAACAAGTTTTTTCTACTAGTCGGCAGATAAAAAGCATTTGTATCATCCATGCAAATTGGACACGCCATTCTTCCATGTGTAGTCCATCCCGACAACATATCATATGCCGGAAAATCGCTTATAGTCCATAGAAGAACAACTTTTAGGTTAAAATTTTGACCTAATGACACATCATATGTGTAGGGATCAAAAACTGTCCCGATGAAATCGATGCCTGAAAAGGACTACGGGAACGATGTTTCCTCCTTCGGACACAAGGATCGTGAGGAAATCCCTAAACTCCGAGATTCTCGTCATTTAGGCTATCTCTTCTCGATCAGGATTCGAAGCTTCGCATATAGTCGATCATGGTCAATCTCCACATCAAGTCTATCCACCCGCAAGCAACTAGAGCATCTGAGTGCTAGAGCTAGCATCAATGGCTTTCGGATAACTCATACAAGGCCACATGATACAACTTCTGGGGCGATACGAAACCACCGAAAGCATCGGAGAACCGCATCGCTTCGGAGAAATGTCTAAACGCCGATTAACACCAAACCTACGAACGAGTCTTAGAACCAATTGACGACTGAATTAGAGGTCGATCTAGACGTCGATTGAAACCATGACCGGAGGTCCGTCTTGGCGCCAAGACAGAGCGCTTGTCTTAACGCCAATTGGCGCCAAGACCAGGGCTCGGTCTTGGCGCCAG
>OVAN01010557.1:0-14574 GCA_900406275.1 Anastatica hierochuntica | reverse complement strand
CATGTTCAGAGAATCAACAAAAATAAAATCAGAGAGAGACATCATTGTATTAATCAATAAACAAAGAATAAGGTTCAGAAGTCTTCTCAGATTCGAAGTACGGAAGATGATTCTTCTCCTTAGGTTACAAACACTCTTTAAACTCTCTCCAAGTCAGAAAAATTGCATAATGAAACGAGAAACTCGAGTCTAGGTCTTTTTGATGAAATCCGGTCTGAAATAAGTTTAGTCTGGTTCTTCGTAAAATCAGTCCGAAAATCGGGACAGGGATCGATCGATCCATGTCCCTGGATCAGTCGTTCTGTGTCCAAAAATCTGGGTATTTTCTAGCTTTGCGCGAACACTTCCTTCGAGGCTTGAAATCCATCCAAAATGCTTCCTTTTCGCACATTCAAGCTCGGATCCTGTAAAAACAACAAAGAACACAAAACCGCGCTAAAACAATCCAAATACATACTAAAAACCAAAAATCTCGAATGAAAACCGTACTAAAAACCTACTAAAATACTAACACATCAATTAGTCAATAACTGTTTTGTGCAAGCCACTATCAACCACATGCAAGTGGCTAATGACTAGTCTTGTCAATAGTTGCTTGCATTTGCAATCTATGGCTTCTTGTTTGGTTCATGCTTGCACCTTTGCTTCCACCTTTCCCATATGATTTTGTCTCTTGATTCCTCTTTTTTATTCATCATTCAATCACCAGAATCCATAGCTCTAAGCTCTCAAATCGCCCATCCAACGGTTATACCTACAAATGCAAAAATATGTATGCAAATGCAAAAATTCCTAAGCTAGACTCAATTCTCATACTATATGAGTTGTGTCACTAATGTGTATTATATACACCCTAAATGAAACTAAAACAAGGATCAAATGGACTAAAAATGCATTAAAAACTATACAAATCAACTCCCCCAGACTTTCCCTTTGCTAGTCCTCAAGCAAACAACAAAGGCCAAATCCGGCAGTGAGGTTTAAAAGTAAGAACTCAAAACCATAATAGAAAGAAAAGCCATATTGATCAATGTCCTAAAGACAAGTATAACAGTGCAAAGATCTAAAAGTCTAAGATCTTCGTCGTGATCATCATAAAACCAACCTTTAGAATCTAAGCTAAGCATCCATAGACCATTCTATTGCCAATTCCCTTTTACATTCATTTAAGCTTGGACATGAGTAATTTACCTATGGGCATTGTATCTCATCCAATCGGTTTGGTGTTTTTGAAAGGATTTTATGTAAAAAAGTGTTTGAGAGAGATGGTTCACTCGACTTTTCGTGGTTTCTCTCAACATGTAGTGCAAGACAATAGGCAAAAGCAAGGTGGTAGCCAATCAATTTATGCAGACAAAGCCACATATTTCCGCTAATTGTTCCTACCAATGCTTCCTAAAAATCTAGACACAACCCTAAGGTGTTTCCCTTCCTAGTACTATAAACAATAAACTCTTATTCCTTGAATACACCTTTTCTTTTCTTTTCCCTTAGACAACTAGAGATTCTTAGACACATTTGCTTTCTAATCTCCTTTTTAAACTTTAGATCAACACAATCTAATTACTTTTGATTCATTCTTTTCTCTTCAATCATAAGTGTGGACTTCATAGAATTTTTCTTTAAATTCTAAGGCTAGAGCTTAATTCATTTTCTAATCTCTAGTGTCTTATTTCTCACTTCTTTTTCCTTTATCTTTTACGAATTTTCTTTTCTCCCTTTTTATTCACAGTTAAACTAGGATCATATATGAAATTAAGAATATCTACTTACCAAAATAACACTTACCCATTCCCAAGACTCAATGAACCCAAACCATAAAACATTTTCCCCTCCTAAGAATCTAGTTAACCTTAAAATAAAACTAACTCTAAGGAAATATTCTCTTTGTCATTCAACTTCAATTCACTCGAGATTTTGCCCGTGTGTGCATTTTCCAAAAGAGACCTCACATTCGAAATAATACAGGGTTTGAAGGAAAGGTTTAAGGGTTTTCAACGTGATGTGTACATAATTTAACGCATATTTAACATTATTTATGTGTTTTAGTAGCATTTAGGGTGTATATATTGCATTTAAGGGATAAAATTCATATAGGTATTAAGCTGAGTCTAGTTTAGGATTATTTGCATTTTGCATGCATTTCTTTGCATTTTGTAGGGTATGGATCTTGACAGGGAATAGAGGACTTTAGAACTTTCTTCTTGGTGGAAATAAAGTGAGCAACAAACATTAATTAAGGAAAAATACAAAAAAATAAAAGGAAACGAAGAGGAATGAAGAAGGATCAAAATGGAGCCAAAGATGTGTGTGGAGCCATAGAGCTTGAATGTTGATTCAAAGATTTATGAAGAGAAGTAAAGAAGAGAAGAATAATTTTGAATCAACATATGGTAGGCTTTGCAAAGAGGAAGTACATGCAAATAAAATGTCATGTTGACGACAATTGAAAATGCAAGAAGAACAAGCTGAAATGCAACTCACTATCGACCTTCCAGGTCGATAGTGAGCCAGATAAGGTCGAAAGCAAAGAGAACTCGACCAAAATTGACCTAGGGAAACACCCTTTCTTCTCCATTCCCTATAAGTACCCTCTCTAAGCCTCCAAGAACACTTAAGCTACCTAAGCATTAGATTTTTGATATTTTAAAGTTTGTTTCTATGATTCAAAATAAGTTTCTAAATACATTTTTTTGGATCTCTTTTATTTTTTTATGCATTTCAAGTCTCTTTAATTCTTGTTCTTCATTTGTCCTTTCTTGTTCTTCATCAAGTTTCTTACTTTTTCTGAGTTTCTTCCTTTCTTAGAAAGTTGAAATTTTTCTTGGATTTGCTTGAGTTTCATTGCATTCAAACATATTTTCTCATCTCATCTCTCCTTTTTCTCATTTCAAGCATGAATTTTCTAGAAGCAAGTGACACTTCTTTGTTTCCATGGGCCCGTGAGTAGAACACATTGTATCTTTGATTGGTAGATTTATGATTGATTAGGTGGTTATATAACGATGTATAAGGATATATTGATCTTAGATCTCTATAGTTTAGGTGCTCTTAATGCTAGATCAAGGATAAAAACTAGGTTTAGACATGTATGCATTTCACGCCCGAGAGGTGTTCGATGAAATGTCTAGGACAATCTAAAGCATGCTAAACTTAGCTTAGCTAACGACAGTTGATTGCTAGGGAGTTCAGTGACTATATGGAATAGTTCTTAATAATTCCTAATTGATTTATCATTTTCAAAAAACTAGTGTTGAGGAAATGTATCAATATGGAAATGACCTATATTTTAGGAAATATTGTGTATTCCTAGTGTTTGAATCTTTATTTCTCGTGGATTCGACCCTTAAGTGCTACAATCGACATAGTCGTATACTTGCGGTTTAATGAGGATTGTTAGTTGATTAAGGTTTAGAAATTCAAAACTTGAAGTTGATTTAATCACTGCGAAAACCTAGTCTCATCAAGTTTTTGGCGCTTATTCTGGAGATCTAAGTAGATTCTCATTAGGATGTCAATTTTCCCTTAGACTAAGCTTTCTTTTCTTATTTTATTTTATTTTGTTTGGATATTAACTTTCTTTTGAGTGTTTGTTCTTTTTGTTTGGTACAATCACAAGAGGGAAAGAAGATGTCTTCCTACATGAATTCAATGTTGAAGCTCATGTTGGAAGAACAAGAAAGAGAGATAGCTTGGAACCCCATAAGCTATCATGAAGCTTATGAGCCATCCACCTCAAGGGAGCATCAATCACATGGGTATTATGCTCCAAGGAATCAACACGGATATTATGAGAGGTACCATTCTAGAAACGAACCGCAAAATGTTCAAAAACCTCATTCTCCTAAAGCATCAAGAGAAGATTAGAACTAGAACTTGCATAAGGAGTTGTTACAATCGCAAAAGAGTTAAAGAATGAGTTGAATAGAGGATTTGATAGGATGAATGCCACTAGGGATTGTTTTAGCAAGGATATTTGCTCGAAGATGGAGGAGATCAAAACACATGTGATTTTAATCAACAACATGCTTACACAAAAGGTTGAAGATCAAGAAATAGAAGACATTCCTTACTACCAAATGAAGAAAATTGGAGATTTCTCCATCAATGTTGGAGTAGATTTTGAAGAGGAATTGTAAACAAAGGATGCATCTTTAGTTGAAGGTGACTCCTCTACATGGGATTTGTGTCACCACATGAACAAAATATCTACGAAAATCTTTGTCAATATTTGAATTAGAAGACATCAATAGTGATTCATCCCATTGTGTAGTAGAAGAAGTAGGTTCATTGGGAAGGAAACTTGAGGACCCTTGTAAAAATTCCTTTGTCGTTGAATGCATAAAGAAGAAATAGGAGAATTTCATCAATGAAAATAAATTCTCAATCAATTAAGAAGCTACACTAATGTGTAATCAAGAAGACGAAGATGTCATCAACAAATGTGATTGCTCTTTGGATACACTCGTGAAGAGGTTTTAGAAGAAAATATTGAGAGCGAAGTGAAACATAAAGAAGGTGAAATTTCTTTGTTTGAACTCACCTTGGCAATGTGGAATTGTTTGGACATCCAAAGAAATGAGATAATTGAAGCATGTGGAGGCCTTATGAGTCTTTGCAACAACTTGGATATTATTTCTCAAGAGCTTGGTGGAAGGTTTGCACAAGAAGAAAAGAAGAAAAAAGAATGGAACCTCCCAAAAAAAGAAGAGACACATGTGATTCACATCTCCTTTGCTCAAAGAGAATTGAAAGACGAAAACTATTTGGAGAATGTGTTGCGAACCGAAATTAGAAAGGAAAAAGAGGAGATTTTTACTGATGATGATGAAACCTCAAGAAAAGAAGGCTCTACACTAAATAATATTCAAGAAGAAGAAGAGAACATCAATGAATTTGAAGAACTCTTCGGATATCCTAGTGTAGAAGCTATGAATGCAAATTTTGAGGATGATACACAAAAAGAATGGAGTCTCTCAACAAAAGAAGGACCACATGTGATCTCCATGGCCAGAAAGGAAGAGTCTAAGGAGAAACAACAAGAGGACATTGAGGAACCTCAACCAAGGTTCCAAGAAGAGAATCTCCAACGAACAAGCCTTTTGACAAAGACTTTGACTTGACCTCCACAAAAGAAATAAGCATAGATGATCCAAGAAGGATTCCTTTTGAAGAAATAAGGATGAAAAAAATTCAAGGGGTGGATCTATGATGGATATGAGTCGGGCGATCCATGACTTCATCAAGGGAACCTATAATAACGTCAAGCTAAAGGACTTTAAACAAAGCGCACTTGGGGGACAATCCCATGAATATCCTTTTTTATTATGCTTTAATTTTGAGTTTTTGTTATGCTTGTGTCTTCGGTTGGCTTATAAAAATGTTTAGGGAAATTTGAGATTTATAGTTCTTTTAAGTTGAGCTTAGTGATTTAAGATTCTTTCCAAATTTTATTTGCTAAATGAATTGTTTGAATTTGATTTAGACACTTGATTAGGGACGCCTAAGAGTAGTGTTTATCAATGAATTTGATTTCATGTGGTCTTACATTAGCATTGGATTGGTGCATTTGATCTTAGCTCTGTGATAAATGGCTAGTTCCTAAGTTAATTGAATCCATGAGTAATTTGAAATAAACATAACCTCGAAGTGTCTAATTCAATAATTTGAGTTTGAATTTGTCTTGAGAAATGGATTAGACATAATACTTAGGAAATCAAAAGATGATTAAAGCTTAAGTTTGGAAGTTATTTTAACGATTTTGCTAAGTAGATTTGAGTAGAATCGATTGAATATTGACTTTTTCTTGAAATTGATTATGGTTCATACCCTCACTTAGTATTTCATCTGGATTTAATTTTCTCTTGATACTTAGGTATAAACTTGAATCAAAGGCCAATAAGAAAAGTGCATTGGAATTACATCAAGGAAAACAAAGAAGCTTCAAACGACTTCCTCTTCAAAAGCCAAAACTCCTCCGCTAATACATGCATAATGGTGTAAGGTACAAGTCCATTACCCTTGTATATACATTTAATTGCATATCATTTTTAACAACTCACTCTCACAGTTTGAAATTGACCGGGATAGTGAAGTTTAAGTCCGGGGGAGGGAGTAGTTACTAATGATCATTTTATTTGTTTTGTTTTCCTTTCTCATACATTGAGTCTTGCATTATATAGAAAAATTGCATAAATTTTTCAAAATTTTTAGCTTTGGATAGAAACATATAGGATTGCATTTGCATTGGGAACAATGATGAGAATGGCTTGTAGATAGTTAAGTTTTGCTTATTGTTCAATGCCCTCATTAGAAGTACAATAATGCTTAGACCACTTTGAATTCAATGAAAAATCCATCTTTGGAATTAACCTCTTGAAGTCTTCGGTGAATATTGAAGCTAGGTTTCTTCTAATGTCAATCTCAACTAAGTGAAACTTAAATTTGACTTAAAATCTTGCTTATGAGCTTAGTTATACTTAATCGTGGATAAATACGAGACACTTGAGCTATGTTTACAATTTTTACCACCCTTTCTTAGCTCAAGTGGCTACTCTCACTTTTAGAGTAGTTACCTTACCCTTATAAACCCTTTGACCTTCCTTTCAAACCCCCTATTAATTTGAATGTGAGGACTCTTTCGGAAAGTGTACACATGGGCAAAATCCTGTGGGCAAAGAAGTTGAATGACAAGGGAGTGCTTACTTAGCATTAGCTTCACCTTAAGGCTAATTAGAAATTTAGGGAGGTTTTTCTCTGAATGTACATTTTGGTTTTTGGGATATGGAAATGTGTTGGTATCTCAACCATGGGAAGTAGAGCTTTAATGTTAGATCAACCAAGGTTTGGGCTGGGCATAAGAGAAATATAAAATCTAAAACAGAAAGAAAGAGAAGAAGAAGAAAATGTACTAGAGATTAGAAAACGATTAGCTCTAACCTTAGAAAATAAAAAGAAAAGTCAAGAAGAGTCCACACTTAAAGTATAAGAAAAAAAAATGAACCAAAAGTTTGATAAGAAAGTGGCTCCAGAATGATAGCAACAAGGTTAAAAGCTATGTATAAAATCAAAAAAAATCTCTAGTTGTCAAAGAGATTTAGAGAAAAATGAGCTAAAGTGAATAAAAGGATCATGGTTTCAAGAGTCCAAATGTGAAACACAAAGGGTAGATAGGTAGACTTAGGCATTTTTGGGTGGGAATCATTAGAGGTAAGTAAGACCTTGTATGCATAAATTGTTTGACTCCACCTCGCTTTTCCCTAATGTCTTGCATTATTTTTTGAAAGAAACCACCTTAAAATTCAGTAAAGCATTGTCTTTAAACACTTCTTCTCTTCATTAGCCTTTCTCTTACCATGCCAAAAAAATTAGATACTTTTTCCATAAGTAAAGAACGCATATGAAACGTAAATTGAACGTTAATGAGATTGGTTGATGAAGTGACTTGTGGATGCCTAGCTTAGGTTCCTAAAGATGGTTTTGTGACGAATATGGCAACGTACGATGAGTCTATGTTGATCCATGCACTATTTTACTTCTATTTAGGACATTGAGTATAACGCATTTCTTTCTACTGTGGTTTTTTGGTCCCACTTTTAAACTTCTCTTCCGAGATTGTCCTTGTTTCTTTGTTTGAGGACAAGCAAAGGACAATTCCAGGGAAGTTGATGTGTACATAATTTAACGCATATTTAACATCATTCAATATCTATTTTAGTTGCATTTAGGGTGTATATATATTTCATTTAAGTGATAAAATTCATATAGCTTTTAAGTTGAGTCTAGTTTAGGATTATTTGCATTTTGCATGCGTTTCTTTGCATTTTGTAGGGAATGGATCTTGACAAGAAATAGAAGACTTTGGAACTTAATTCTGGGTAGAAATGAAGTGAACAACTAGCATTAATCAAGGAAAAATGAAGACGAATCAAAGGAACCAAAAAGGAATTAAGAAGAATCAAAGGAAGTAAAAGGGAATAAAGAAGGATCAAAATGAAGCCAAAATGTGTGTGGAGCCATGGAGCTTGAATGTTGATTCAAAAATTTATGAGAGAAGCAAAAAATAGAAGAATCATGTGGAATCAACATATGGTAAGTCTAAGAGAAAGTATATGCAAATAATACAATAATACGTCATGATGACGACAATTGAAAATGCAAAAAGAAAAAGCTGGAATACAACTCACTATCGACCTTCTAGGTCGTTAGTGAGCCACATAAGTTCGAGAGCAGAGAGCACTCGACCAAAATTGACCTAGGGAAACACCCTTTCTTCCCCTTCCCTATAAATACCCTCTCTAAACTTCCAAGAACACTTAAGCTACCTAAACATAAGATTTTAGATATTTTTAAGTTTTTTTCTAAGATTCAAAACAAGTTTCTAAATACTTTGTTGTTGGATCTCTTTTATTTATTTATGCATTTCATGTCTCTTTAACTCTTGTTCTTCATCAAGTTTTTTACTTTTTCCAAGTTTCTTCTTTTCTTACAAAGTTGAGATTTTTCTTGGATTTGCTTGAGTTTTTTTGCCTTCAAATATATTATCTCATCTCTCCTTCTTCTCACTTCAAGCATGGATTTTCTATAAGAAAGTGACACTTCTTTGATTTTCATGGGCCTTAGTGAGTAAAACATATTGGATCTTGGATTGGTAGATTAGGGAGTAATTAAGTGGTTAGACAATAATGTCTAAGGATAGATTGAACTTAGATCCCAATTATTTAGGTGTTCCTTATGCTATATCTAGGATAAAACTAGATTTTGACATGTATGCATTTCACGCCCGAGAGGTGTTCGATGATATGCCTAGGAGAGCCGAAACTATGCTAAACTTAGCTTCCAACTACAGTTGATTGCTACGGAGTTTAGTGACTATATTGAATTGTTCTTAATGTTTCCTAATTGATTTATCATTTTACAAAAAGCAAGAGTTGAGTGAATGTATCAATATAGAAACGACCTATTGTCATGAGAGTGTATTAGGGTAGAATTGATTCGATGGTTGTGAGATTTGTTCTTTTGGTTTCCTTCTTTGTTGTTTGTTAGCCACATGATTACACATTCTCAAACGCCAAATTGAGTTCCACATCTCCATCATTTTAAGTCTTGTTTAGTGTGTTTAGTTTTTTTTTTACATCTTCTTTAGTATCTTATTAATGTCATCCCTCTTCTTATTTGCTTCGCTTAGGAAATAATGTGTATTTGTAGTGTTTGAATCTCTAGTTCTTGTGGGTTCGACCCTTAAGCGCTACAATAAACATAGTCGTATACCTACGGTTTAATGAGGATTGTTAGTTGATTAAGGTTTATAAATTTAAAACTTGAAGTTGATTTAATCACTTGCGAAAACTTAGCCTCATCACAAGGGTGAGGTCACTACTCTAAAATGAGAGCAACCACTTGAACTAATAATGGGTGGTAAAATCATTTAAGAACATAGTTCAAGTGTTAGTGCTTTTCCATGGTCAAGTATAACAAACCCATAACCTATATTTTAAAATTCACTTAAGTTCTACATAGATGAGAATTGGTTCAAGAGATAGTCTCCTTCAACATTCACAAAGACCTTCAAGGGGTCAATTCCAATAATGGATTTTCCAAAAACTCTAAGTGGTCTATGCAACATTTTACAATCCTAGCTAAGCAATCTCAACACTTAAAGGTCCATCAAAGAGACTACTCACACATCATGTAAGAGAAGATAGAAGAAGAAAGAGAAAACATAATCATAAATAAGTTCGGTTTTTGATCCAAGGTACAATCTTAGAAAGAAAGACTCTTGATCTGAAATCACCAAAAATCCATACTTTGTCTAAGAAAAATAGTAGAAGAAGTTCTTAATACATAAGATTAAGTTTATGGGGTATTTATAGTGAAAAGAAGGTGATTTTTGCATCTGTGCATGTCACTATCAGTCCCATACATGTGGCTATCAGTCCCATGACCAATAATGGAATGCATGGGACATAAACTGTCCGACGCATGTGGCTATCAGTTCGTGAATTCCACTATCGGTCCCATGACCGATAGTCACATGCTTGGTAGTTTTAGCTTTTTCTTTGCTCATTTGATGACTCCTTTGCTTCAACCTCTTCCCCATGCATTTAGTTCTTGATTCCTCTTTTTTCTTCATCATTTTCTCCTCTAGAATCCAACATCCCAATCTCTCAAGTTGCTCATCCAAAGATTGTACCTACAAATGCAAAAAGATGCATGCAAATGCAATACTTCCTAAACTAGAGAAAACTTAGAAACTATATGAATTCTAACACTTAAATGTAATATGTACACCTTAAATGCAATGAAAACAGAGATAAAATGAGCTTTAAATGCATTAAAACCTATACACATCAATAGTCTAGAAGAGGGAAGCAGACATCGGGAGTAAGCCTCTCGGTAGGAAGCCAGAACTATCTTCCACCCGATACAACGAAACCCAGAGAAAAGAATTAAATAAGCCTAATATCTAAGGATATACATGAGTTTTCTTAATTCTAAAGGGATAATGACCAACTTTTGACTATAAATACCAAACCTAAGGGCTCTCACAAATCATATACACGAAAACCCTAGATATTAGACATTATATTAATGGAAACTTTAGAGAATACAACTATTGTAAGGGTTCTTACACCCTAATCACGTTGTATCTCTTTTCCTTGATAATAATACGAGAGGGGAAGCTCATCAAAACTGCGTGACGATGGTAGGAGATAATGACGATATCACAACACCAACCAATTTAAGCTACAATGAGATAAGGTCTCAACTGGAGACTTTTAAGAAACGGTTCGAAGAGGTGGAAAATGCTAGGAGAGACCAAACTCCAGCTAAGATTGAAATTGTAGCCATCGAAGAGCTGCCATCCCTCCAAGAACAGATGTAAGCTTGTACGAAATAGTCGCAGGATAAGGAGAAACGCGTGAAACGAATCGATTTGGAGGATATGACACTCAGGGAGACAAATTTTTCATGACAGACAACTGAGTGATGGCAAACGAAGCGGAATAACCTGGATACCTAGTTTAAAGAGTATCAATAGGGTTCTACAAGCATTCAAGCAACATGGAATTTCCAGGACTTCACCAAGCAGGTCGATTCACGGATCTTTTATTGATCGATCAACCACTGCTTGAACCTGGTGGTGGATCATTGGATCTACCTCAACTGGAGAGGTGGAACTTGCCACTATTAAAATATTTTTTAAAAAATAGTATAAATTTTTAAATATTTTTTGTTTTAACACCATTGATATTTAAATATTTTAAATTTTTTCCTCAGTAAATATGATCATGAATGTATAGATATCTCTTGAATTGAAAACAGGTATAAATAAGAATTGAAAAGTTGTATAATTTAAGAGATTGATACATATACATAGATATGATCAAATAAATTTATTATAACCCCAAGTTAGAATGATGACATGTCTTCATAAATATTTACTTTTAGAAGAACAAAAAAAACACATTATTGGGTATTCCATGTATACCTATCATTTAATAACATATTATTCATTGGTAGGGTAACCTTATCAGGATAAGCCATCCATATATTTGTTTGACCACATCGACCTGCTGGGTCACCTACATAGGCTCTCTTTATATAGCAAACATTCTTCCCATACCTTAAAACACAGGCCCATATTCTACTTTCTCCCCTTACATCTCTAACGGGAAATCGGAATGCTTTATAAGGCATCACAGTGTGGCGTCCCACAACATGGTTGTCGTCCGTTGTGCATGTGAAAGTCATATTTCCATCAAGGTTATTTCGGATATCTAAAAAGTTTTCGGCGCATCCGTCATTCAAATCAAAACATGTAGCAACTATAACTAACATAAAAATTATGAAATGATTCATTTCTTTTTTCAAAAATAATTTCATCATTTCATAATTTTGAAGTAGTATGAATTCATAGCCGTCAAATGGTAGTATTTATAATTTTTGTTGTTGTAAAGATTTGTAACGTCTTTGAAGATAACAACTAAATATAGACACGGTCAATAAAACTTATGGTCCAAAAGCATTTATTGTCGAAAATTAAGGAGAATCTAACTAATTAAAAGGCGCTAATAGTGGTCTCTCAATATGTCCACATAAGCTTTAATCCAAAGGCTCCTCCTTTTGCCACATCAGCTTTCAACGCCATGCCGTTTCGCCAGCCAATGCCACACTGTTTTCCAAACAAAAGCTAACACACACCACACTATCTGCAACAAAAAACAACAACAAGGTTTCTCAACCCTCTCATGGGCCACATTGTTTATTAAATGTGCTCGCCCCAAACCCAAGCCACATTGTCTTCCTCACAACCTCCACCACCGACGCTCTTAATCCTCTCAAAGACAAACCCTAAACCATTACATTCTCTTCCTCCACAACATTCAATTCACCACTCTCCTCACTCTCCCTCCCTAATGTCCCTTTCCTTCATTGCTCCACTTGATTTCGCATTTACATAGCCTAATAATAAGCAAATATAGTTCACAATATAAGATGACACATTGCCACCATATTGATTCAATATCAAACAAAAAATCTATCTTCATGGTGATCCACCTTCCCTTACTTCGTTTCCTTTCTTCTTTTGATTTCTTTCAAAAGAGCAATTCCTGTGTCTTATCTCTTTATTTTGAATTTTGTCGAACAACAACTCCCATACAGTAAGATCTCAAACACATAGTTTGTTGGAATCTGTGCAATAACACCTTTGTGGATGCAAGCTACATGAATAACGAGTTGGAGTTTACGAGATGCATCGGAAGAGAAGGATAAAGTAAAGGCTCTTTAGAAGGAGAAGAAGGCGATGAAGAAGAAAACCAAGGTTCTCCAAGTTCCTTCTATGAATTCGCCTTGATCCAGAGGCCGAGTTAGTTGCTGAAATTCAGAAATGAAACAATTTCAGTTTTAATATTTCCCAACTATATCGTCAATTTGACTGATCCATGGATCTCGATTAATTTATGATTACGTAGGACATGAATATGATCACCCACATGTTCATTGAATTCGTCAAAAGGCTAGGAAACATTGTTGGATTAATCCTGCCTCTTTGGAACCCTACAAAATTGGTAAACCTTGGCTCTCTTGATTACACCAATGATCATTCGAATAGATGTGAAAATTTTTTAGAGTCTAAAATAGGAACTTCTAATGGTAATAGGAACTGTTTGTAATAATCAACTAACTTTTTAGCTTATTTATTTTATTTATTTGTTTAGAAACTTTAACCGGAATCATCATGGAAAAAAGAAACAAATTGAATCGAATTTGAGATTGATCTTTAGTTACCTTTTTGTGGATGGTGAAAAGAACGTTGTCATGGAGATCCATGATGTGCACGTCATTGCTAGATTTGTCATAGTTTTCGCACCAGCACGTAATCTCTCTGTTAGAACTGTAAACTGTTAAACCTTTGATTTGGTAAGCCAAATATTTCATCCAAATCGTAAAAGCCTCTCTCCGTACTCATGTACGGTGAAGAGATGCTTGCTTAGAGGAAAAATCCAGCCTTGGTTGAGAGATACAGAGAAAATAGAGTTTTTTGTTATATGGATGTATCGTCAATAGTATTTTGAAAATGAAGCTGAAGTTGAGGAAGTCTTATTGATTTTGATTTTATACGAATAAATAAGCCGTCATTTTCTTAATATCTATTAAAAAAATAATGAGGGTCGCTTTGAATTTTTCTAACTTTCTCACAAAGCTTCATTCGTGTACGATGACTAATAATTTAATATTTGACATCATAATTATTTGACTTTTGTTATATATAAAAAGTAACAATATTTTTAATTCAAAAATATATAATTAACGTTTTAACAGATTTATTAGTTTATCTTTCACATGCATGAATGTGCAGCAGTAGAAGTATTGGAATATAAAAATCTAGAGCATTTACTGAAAATTTGAATTTAAAAAAAGATGGCGCTATCTTTCAATTTTAAAAAGAATAGCACAAAAAAACGAAAAAAACTGTACCAAAAATTTTAAATTGCATTCTTAGATACTATAAAAGTTATTTCGAAAACGAAAACGTCAGGACAAAGAAAACATTAGAGATGTAAAATTATGGTAATTATTTACATTCAAACTAAAGTGTACCATATTGCGCTGCTAGTTTGATTGTGAATGTTCTATTAAAATCACTTACATACATGTGAAAGAAAAGGAATTGCATAATTTTTGACAAATTATCTGACGAACAAGAACAATTTCTGGAACGCAATGTTAACTAAAAATATGATCGCCTTAAATTATAACTATTGTTTTAAAATACATGTGAGTATATAAGTTCACAAAACTTAAAAAATTGCAAGAAACTATTGCTTGGATTAACAAAGAAACACGATTAAACTTCGACAAATGTAATAATAAAATAACAAAAATTAAAAATTGAGATAAACAACATCAGGATAAACAATTTAATACAAATAGAACAATGATTAAGTAGTATATTTGATAATTAATATAATGATACAAATTAGTGGATTCCAAAAATTAGTGTGTTATATATACCACAATAATGACATTTTTAAAAATTTGATCCAAAAATCAAACACATATTTATTA
>OVAN01010556.1:0-15628 GCA_900406275.1 Anastatica hierochuntica | reverse complement strand
CTACAACTTCTAGCCTTAATCTTGAGGCCTAGAGGTTTGAGACTTAAATCATGATTCTCGAAGCGCAATTAGCTTGTCAAAGAATAATGTTCACTATGATAGGACCAAGTACTTTGATGTGAAGCCGCATTCCATCAGAGAAAAGATTGATGATGGTTTGGTTGAAGTGATGAAGATTCACACAAGTAGGAATCCAACTGATATTTTGACGAAGACAATTCCGTTGAGTAAGTTTAATGTTGTGTTATACTTTCTCAAGATCACGAAAGCCTGAGGGTTTGTGATGTCGCCAGGACGTGTAGGTTCAGTGGAGAATACACGAAAGAATTCGATCTGGAGTCAGAGCTGAATCAAGGTGGAGAATTGTTGAGGTGTGATTCAACTCTGTCTCAGGTCTATATACTCTGTCATCGATTAATGAAGAAGATGAAGGCAAGATTGAACCGGTTGGTTTAGCTGAGATTAATTGGTTCTGATATAGGATCAATTAATTGTGGTTTAGTTGAATCTGGTTTGCTATCTCATTAGAATTGGTTAAGAGATAACCATGTTTAATAGTTTGTTAGAACCATATAAGTTTTGCAATAAGAAGCTGAGAGATTGCGAGTGTCGTCTTCTTCTTGAGTATTATCTCTTTCAGAGAGCTCAAGGTTTTCTTCTTCAGTGTGTTTCATCGATTCTTACTTGATTTGTTGGGCTGGATCTTGGCCCCGGTGAGTAGTCTCTACGGCATTCACCGGGTGAACAATTTGTGTTTGTTGTTGTTTACTTTCTTTCTTCTTCATTTCAAAAACGATAGAAATCGATAGAGAGAGAGGCGTGAGATCTTGCATTCAAGTTTAATAGCCCAAGAATCTATAGTTAGAAGCAACAAAATGAATTTTAGAATTGACCAGGGAATAGATTCTATGATAATGTCGTGTGTATATTATATTTGGAATTTATAATGAATTTTATTGATAAAAATATTATCAAGTGGTTTTTAGTTCAGTGATGTTACTCTTCCAAAAAAATTGAAGAAGTGTTTCACCCGAATTCAAAACCACTTGGAAAGAGATTAATTCACATGCTCTGATCAATGTACGAGTTTTGGCTTGAAACTTGAAGGTTATAAAAAGACAAAAAACTGAATAGCAAGACATCAAAATCAAGGACATGTTTAATGGTTTGCGATAATATCACATAATTTCATTAATAATAAAATTTTGGTATAGTTTTGTTCGTTTTTGTATCTGGATAGAACATCTACAACTCTAAGATTTTGCAAGTTTTTTATGCGATTTTACGGTTTTTGCTGCTTTTTCGGTTTGCGATTTTTGCGATTTTTTTTTGTTTTTGTGGTTTTTACATGTTTTTGGCTTAGACGGTTTTTTCAGTTTTTACGGTTTTTGCAATTTTTACGATTTTGACCATTTTTGTTGTTTTTCAGTTTTGACTATTTTTTCAGTTATTTCAGTTCATAGTTCTACCACTTTGCGGTTTTTCTGGTTTTTTTTGCGGTTTCGAGATTTTTTCGGTTTTTGCAGTTACTATGGTATTTTGCGGGTTTTACGGTTTTTATGGTTTTTACGGCTTTGCAGGATTTTAGGTTTTTACGGGTTTTACCGTTTTGACGGTTTTTGCATTTTATGGATTTTGCAACTTTTGCATTTTTGCGGTTTTTACTGGTTTTTGCGGTTTTACCATTTTTGAGGGTTTTATGGTTTTTACGGTTTTACAGTTTTGATAGGTTTTGCGAGTTTTACTGTTTAGACGGTTTTTGCAGGTTTTGCAATTTTTGCAACTTTATGGTTTCAACGGTTTTTACGTTTTTCACGATTTTTACGGGTTTTACAGTTTTGCGGTTTTTACAGGTTTTTTATTTTTACAGCTATAGTAGTTTTTGGAAATTTGGTTACTTTTAATACGACTTTCATGTTTTAGTTATTTTTTTGTCTCAACGATTTTTGTGATTTTGGCTTTTTTTGTTTTTGGTAATTTTTGCAATTTTGTCGGTTTTGAAATTGTTTGCGTTTTGGTAGCTTTTGTACTTGTATTTGACTAAAATATTTTTTAACCAAGGATATTTTGTTTTTGTTTTTTAATCTCGAGATGCAAAATCTGCATCCAAACTCAACATTTTGAAACATCTCAAATATCCAACTTTTTGCATCTGAGCATCTCAAATATTTGGATGTTGCATTTGGATGCAAATTAAAAATTGTCAAAACGAACAACATCTGGTGCATTTGCAACCAAATCCAGCATCTTGATGCAAAAACGAACAGAACCTACATGTTATTGAGAACTAATGGATTGACAAGACCAATCCGTGTGTACAGAATTTTTTGTACAGAATGTTAAATGCTTTAATTTAAGTACCCATAGGAGTGGTTTTTTTGAAATGGATTAGAAAAAAGAAACCATTTTTTGGTTCGACTGTGGAGACTCATGTGAAGCAACCTAATCAGAAGAAGATTCTAAATGGAGTGTTGCCTGGCTGGTTTGTGGCTGATAACTACGAATTCTCGGAACTCGGAAAAATCTGATTTATATGGAATCCTATTGTCAAGGTCACAGTGGTCTTTAAATCCTTGCAGATGTTGTCTTTTGAAGTGAAGTTACCTCAAATGGATACAAGTTTTTTAGTATCCTCGGTTTACACAGCAAATGAGGAAACACAAAGAAAGACTCTTTTGGCAGAACTCGTGAATTTTGCTACATTTTTGAAACGCAAGAAAAAGCTTGGGTTGTATTAGGCAATTTTAACCAAGTGCTAGATCAAAATGAAGATTAAAACTCTTCCACCCAGAACATTAATCAGCAAACGAGAGAATTCATGGAATGCTTGCTTCAATCATCGCTGGTGGATCTCACCTTTACAGGTACCACTTTCACTTGGTGGAAAAAAAGAGGAAATAACCCCATTGCTAAAAAAAACTTGATAGTCTTGGTGAATGATGATTGACACTCGTTCTTCCCTCGTGCGCCAGCCTTCGTTGGAGAACCGGACTTCTCCGATCATTCTTCAGTATAAATAAATTTAAATATGTTTTCTCAGAGGCACAAATTACCTTTTAGATTCTGCAACATGCTTTTGCTGAATCTTCATTTTCAAGAAGTGGTAGCTTTGGACTAGTTCTCTATGAATGTTGAAGGATCAAATATATTCAGAGTTGCAAAGAAGTTGAAAAACCTCAAAGCAACTATTCGGGAGTTCAACAAGGAACACTACTATGGTATTGAGTTGATAGTCGTTGAGGCTCACGGAGCTCTACTGCTAGCTCAAAGGGCTGTTTTGGAAGATCCACCATCATGAAATGCTAAAGTAGCTTTGGACTAGTTCTCTGAAAATGTTGAAGGATCAAATATGTTCAGAGTTGCAAAGAAGTTGAAAACCCTCAAAGCAACTATTCGGGAGTTTAACAAGGAACACTACTATGGTATTGAGTTGAGAATCGTGAGGCTCACGAAGCTCTACTTCTAGCTCAAAGGGTTGTTTTGAAAGATCCATCATCATCAAATGCTAAACTAGAAATAAAAGCCACCAAGAAATGACATGTCTTAAAATCGGCAGAAGAGGCCTTCTTTTATCAAAGATCAAGAGTGTTGTGGCTATGGGATGAGAATTTAAACACAACATATTTCCACCGAGTAATTGCTTCAAGGAACTTGGCAGGAAATCAGATTGACACTTAACAGGGTATGCTTGACTTGTGCTCAAATTACTACAAAAAATTGTTCAATTTTGATATTGAAGTGCAGACAGTCTCGCATACAACTCTAAACTCACTTCTCAACTACAATTGCTCCCTGGACAAACTAAACTATTTGGGAGGAAATTTTACTCTACGGGACATCAAAGCTACATTTTTCTCTGTATCAAAAAATAAAATTGCAGGTCCTAATGGCTATACGGCAGAGTTCTTTATCTCCTGTTGGGATATAGTTGGGGCTTCAGTGAGTGAAGCCATTATGAAATTTTTTAGATAATGAAATCTACTGAAGCAACTGAATGTTACATCTATTATCTAGATTCCCAAATCTCCAAATGTTTCTCAACCGTCAGATTTCAGATCGATTTCTTGCGTCAACACAATCTACAAGATCATATCAAAATTTTTGGCTGAGAGGCTCAAATGTTTTTTGCCATCTGTGGTCTCAACAACACAAACAACATTCCTCCCGGGCCGATTACTCGCCGAAAACGTTCTGCTAGCTATAAAACTAGTACAAGGCTATGGCAACAAGAATATCACTGAAAGAGGTTTATTAAATGTTGACCTACGGAAAGCTTTTGACTCAGTGCATTGGGCTTTCATCATACATATTTTACAGACCATTGGAGTACCTGAAAGGTTTGCTATCTGGATTTGGATTTGTATTTCTACTTCCTCTTTCTCGATGTGTGTAAATGGAGAAGTTGGTGAATATTTCAAGAGTGGAAAGGGTTTGAGGCAAGGAGATTCAATGTCTCCATATCTTTTCATCCTAGCAATGAGGTATTCTCTAGACTTTTAAAATCAAAATATGCTTCTGGTGATATAGGCTACCACCCGACCATAGAGCCATTGGAGATATCACACTTAGTGTTCGCCAACGATGTCATGATGTTTTTTCAATGGTGATGTCGACTCTCTGCGGAATATCATTCGGGTTCTTGACACATTTGCAGCTTGGTATGTATTTGTCTGAATAGAAACAAGACATAACTAGTTTATGTAAGTCAGAGCCATAACGAATCTTTGGTCCTATCAAGCTTTGGATTCACGATGCTCTCCCCGTTTTGCTACCTCAGCCTTCCCTTGATGCATCGCAAGTTGAAAGTCGCCAAATATGCACCATTAATCGATAAGCTTATGAAGTAATTCAAAACATGGGCGGTGAAATCGCTATCCTACGCTGGTCGGCTTCAGCTAATAAACACGATAATAATGGGAAATCTCAATTTCTGGTTCTCGATGTTCTTGCTTCCAAGAGCTTGTATAAAAAGTTAGAGTCTCTTTGTTCAAGATTCCTTTGGTCTGGTGATATAGTGGAATCTCACAAGGCAAAAGTATCATGGACAACACTCTGCTTGCCGGAAAAAGAAGGCGACCTTGGGATTATAAAGCTACAGACTTGGAACATTACACTTTGCCTCAAACTATGCTTGCTACTCTTTTCTAGAAGTGGATCACTTTGTGTAGCGTGGCACAAACATCACCACCTTAGAAACGGGAGTTTCTGGGGGATAGAAAAAATCAAGCTTATTCATGGAGTTGGATCTCTCTTTTACGTCTCAGGCATATTGTAAAGAGGTTTATCAGATGTCAAATAGGGAGTGGACAAATGGCTTCATTCTGGTATGATCATTGGACTTCTTTGGGGACCTCTGATAGACATATTTGGAACTTCTGTTCCCAGAGAGTTGGGTCCACTGCGTGCCAAAGTTTCGGATGCGTGTGATTCTCGGGGATGAAACTTGCGCTCAGCCAGATCAGGAAAAGCCTTGGCTTTGCAATTTCAACTATGTTATACAAACTTTTCTTTCTCTTCATTACAGCTTGATTCTTGCTACTGGAAAGTTGATGGTCAGATTATAGATGGCTATAACGCTGCAAAGACTTGGGATTCATTAAGGCTAAGATGTTCGCTAAATCCATGGCACGAAGAAGTATGTTTCAAGGGAAACACACCAAGAAATGCATTCTTAATGTATGTGGCTCAACTTGACCGAGTGCCCACGAGAACGGGACTGCAAGCGTGGGGAATGGCGGTTCGATCAAACTGTTATTTCTCATCCACTTACGATGAATCAAGGGATCACCCCCTATTTCATTGTGAGTACAACGAAACTGTTTGGAACCTCATTCAGCAAAGACTGAGACTAAGGCAGGTCCCCTTCATCACTTGGACTACAATGCTGGCTTGGATGCGTTCCACATCTGTAACTGGACCAAGCACACTCCACAGACTCTGTGCACAAGCCGCCATATATCACATGTGGAGGGAGCGCAACAACCGATTCCACACGTAGGTATCTACACCACCTACAACCCTATTGAAAATCATTGAAAGGGAGATAAAAACATTCTATATCTAGGAGAAAACATAGGAAGAGATTTAACAACCTCATGGCCATGTGACTCTACTAAAAGATCTTCTTAAAGATTTAGCGCTTCACTGCTAGCTGAAAATTTGTTCTCTTTATTTATTAATTTTTTCTAGCAATCACACATTTTGTATAGGTTCATGTAAAACCTTTAAATTCATTTTAAATGATATTTACCTTTTATCAAAAAAATAAAAATAAAGACCACTAAGAGGTAACTCTAATGATTTTGGGACAATATGAAGGGTATTTTTGGTATCTAGTATAAAATGAGAAAACAGCCAAAAACTATTTTAGTGCTGAAAGAAAAATAGCTCAACACTTTATAAAAGAAAGCTTAGTCAAAAGATCTTGTCTTATAATTGTGGTAGAAAATCTTAGCCAAAATGTTCACGCATAAATTAATTTTATTATGACGGAAAATAAAATTAAACTAATATTTTTGTTCTCTGGGGCATTTTTCTTCCAAATTTTCCGAATCAATTGTCTAGGCCTGGGCATATTATCCTAACCCGAAAAACCCGAACCGCACCCGAACCGAAAAACTCGTAACTGAACCTGAACCATACCTTTAGAAAACCCGAATGGGGGCTGAGATAGTGGTACTTCGGGTTCGGGTTCAGGTTCGGGTATACCCGAAAACCCAAACCCATATATGGGTGCCCCGAACTAGCCTTATTAACTAGTATATTTTATATATGTATACTTATATTATATGCATATTTCCTATTGTATATTCTATACTCTATAGCCTAAAATAAACCTAAATCCTAAATGCATCGAGAAAGAGGAGACGATTCCAATTCCTCTTGTCTGTGTGAGTTTTATCACGCATTCCACAACAATAATCAATCATATCGAAACCTGGAAGACTTCAAGCTTTGGAATTTCTCATCCTCTCTTCCATATGAGATTGAAGCTTCAAAAAATCACAGTAATTACTCACATGTTCGTATATTCTCGAATCGATTCTTTCTGTGTTCATTTAAGTTTCTATATGTGACTCGAATCGATTCAGAGTTTTAGACTCTGTGTTCTGGAATCAATTGTTAGGGTGTATTAGAGATTCATTGTTCTGTTTCTTCATTGTCATTTTTTTAGTTAGGGTTTCTGAGTTTAGTTGTTTTGATTTTGGATTTCGAATCTGTCTTAGACAGTTAGGGTTTGTGTTTGATTCACTGTTTATGTCGATGTTTTCTTTGATTCATGTGTATTTGTGTATGATTTTGATTTGAAACTTTGATTCATGTATATTTGTGTATGATTTTGTTCATTGTTCATGTGTATCTGTGTATACTTTGAAAGTTTGAAAAAATGTGTATATGTGTATACTTTGAAAAAATGTATATTTGTGTATACTTTGACTCATGTAGATAATTTGATATTTTGATTCATGTGTATCTGTGTATACTTTGAAAAAATGTAAGTCATTGTTCATTGTTGATTGTATAAAGTTTTAACAATGTAAGATGGATTCTGACTTATTGTTAGCTTTCTCTCTGTCTTTCTAATGTAGATGGATTCTTCATCAACTAAACATGTAGACAACAATGAAGTAGAAAAAGATTCAAACGTAGAAGCTTGTGATTATGAGACACCTGATAACAGAGGGAAGAGGAAGGAGACAGATACAGCAGAAGCAGTTGCAGGTGGTTCAAGCAGTGAGCAAAACAAAAACAAGAAGCCTATGGAGACAAGGTCTGGTGTGTGGAACCATTTTACAAGAACCATAGAGAACAAAAATAAGTGTATTTGTCATCACTGCAAGAGGTTCTTCTCGTGTAATACTAAATCAGGGACTTCTAATCTCCAGAAGCATCTCATGGTTTGCAAGGAGTACAAGGCAAAGCAAACTGAAGGGAAAACTGTGATATGCAAAGAAGGATCTTTGCAGTCTTCCAAGGTACCTGAACCTTTCTTCAGAGAAGCATGCAATGAGTTGTTGGTGTTAGCTGAGCTTCCTCTTGCATTCATTGAATGTGTAGCCTGGAAAAGCTTCTACAATAAGGTATAAACTTTGTTTGAGACTTTGAGTTTAATTCTGCAATTTAAATTGTATCTAACTTATTTGTTTGTTTCTGTGTACAGGTTAACTTATACAAGCCTCACTCAAGGAGGACAACAACCAGAGACATAGTCTAAATGTTTGTAAAGAAGAAAGATATGATGAAGAGGTGGCTCTTTACTCACAAGCAGAGGGTGTCTATTACTACGGATATATGGAAAGCAGAAGTTACAGGTTATGTATTTGTTTTTGGTTTCATACTTTCAGTCTATCATTTGAATTTTTATTGTTTTTGATTCCATTTTTATTGATGTATAGGTGCAAGTTACATGGTTATAACTGTACATTTTGTGGATCAAAGCTGGCAGTTGAAGAAAATCATCATTGGCTTCAAATATGTAATGGATCACAAAGGTCAGACTATTTCTTCTGTTTTGTTAGACTGCTTAGCTGAATGGGGCATTGAGAAGGTCTTCTGCATCACAGTAGATAATGCAACCGCTAATACAAATGCTATCAAGTCTTTTAGAAGAGAATTTAGGTTGCTTGCTATTGATTCAATGATTTTAGATGGGGAGCATATTCACATGAGATGATGTGTACATATAATCAATTTGATAGCAAGGGAAGGTCTAAGTGATTTAGGAAGTAAGGTTCAAGCTATTCGTAATGCAGTGCAATATGTAAGGTCATCTGCAAATAGGTTACATGCGTTTGACTTAAGAGTTACATCTGGAAAGATGACAAGAGGTAGCTTGCCTATGGATGTTAGCACTAGGTGGAACTCTACCTTCCTGATGTTGAGTAGAGCCTTGAAATTTAGGGTTGCCTTTGATAGAATGCAAGCCGAGGATAAGTTATACAATGATCACTTTCTGGAAATAGATAATTCAACTAAGAAAAAGAGATGTGGACCTCCGGCTTCTGAAGATTGGGATGGGGGAGAGAAGTTAGTGAGGTTTTTGGTTATTTTTTACAATAGTACCTTAGTAGTATCTTCTTCTTTTAAGGTCAACTCATACAAATGTTATTGTGAGATAGTCACCATTAAGAGAAACCTAACTGCACTTGCTAATTCTGGTGATACTGATTTGAAGTCTAAAGCTACTGATATGTTAGTTAAGTTTGTGAAATATTGGGAGGGGATGAAGAATGTTAACAAGCTCTTGATTGTTGCTACTGTCTTTGATCCAAGGAAAAAAATGAACTTTGCAAAGCTTTGTTTTGACAAGCTCTATGGAAAGGATAATTTAGAGAGTAAGCAGACGTTAGATTCTATAACTGATGTGATTGACAGCATGTTTAAGGAATCGATTCAGTAGGACTACTTTTGAGCAATCATCTCAGTCAAATCCATTAAGTAGTCAAGATACTCAAGTCACATGTAAGGCAGAGATGGAATTTGAATTTGATGATTATGGCTATGAGAACATGGACTTTGTCTACAAAGAACTTGTAGTTGAAACAGGAGATGATACCAGGAGTGAATTGGAGATCTATCTAAAGGAGCCTGTTGAGAAACCAAAGGTTATGATGAGTATGGAGTTTGTTGTTCTGTCTTGGTGGAAAGGGAATAAGATGAAGTATCCGGTTTTAGGAGAAATGGCTAAGGATCTTTTTGCTATGTAAGTGTCTTCTGTTGCATCAGAAAGTGCATTTAGCACTTCTGGTAGGATCTTAGAACCTCACAGATCTTGTCTAACTCATTATATGATAGAGGTATTTATGTGCACGGAGCAGTGGTTGCAATCAGATATGAGGCTAAGTGATAAGGTCCAAACCAATGAAGAGATTCTTTCTGAACTTGAAGCTCTAGATGCTCTTTCAAAAGGTTTGGTTCTTCTTCATAATCTTTTTATATGTGTTTGTAATTCTGAATTTGTATACTATATCTAACAAATTAACAATGTTTGATGTTTCTATATTGCAGAGTTTGAGTGTCCAATTGCTCATTTGTAAAAGCCTAAAACTAAAAGAGTAAAGGTTTGTCACTTTACTTAATCTATATTGCAGAGTTTGAGTGTCCTTGTAGATGAATCTGTATATTGTATTTAACTCTATTACATCTATGTAGCAGCTCAAGAAATCAAGAACAAGAAGAAATTGATCTTTGAACAGTTGAACTTCTCTGATTATCTTCTTTGTTTATTTCAGAAAATACTTTGAACTTTGAAGCCTAATAATGTATTGTCTTAATCTCTTGTTTAGATTAGATTTTCAGTTGGACACTTGATTTGAACGTTAAACTCTTTCTTTTCTTTGCTTAGTTGCTTGTAGTTGTATTTGAAAGACTGAGAATTTGAGATTTTGAACTAAAACTTTTTCTCCACTTAAACAGGTTTAGGTACAAAATGTCACTAAAAATCGGGTTTAATTCGGGTTTTGGAACCCGAAATACTATTTTGTACCCTTAGACCCGAAATTTCGGGTTTACATGTACAAAATAGTATTTTGGGTTCCAAAACCCGAATTAAACCTGAACCCGAAAAAAATTCGGGTGTACTCGGGTTCTGTAACTTTTACAAAACCCGAACCGACCCTGAATACACCCAAACCGAACCCGATCTGAAATTTAAAAAAAAAAATCCGAATGGGGCTTCATTTGATAAACCCGAAAACCCGAAACCCGAACTGCTCTGAACTGAACCCGAATGGAACCCCGAATGTCCAGACCTACGATTGTCCTTTTGGTTCATTAAAAGAAATTATTGCACTGGTGGAGTCGCATTAAGTGGATGCAATCACTCAAGGAAATGCAAAAGGTTTAGTGGATGGTTTAAGTAACATAAACTATACAGAAACCATTGGTTAAGTAAATTACATCACATATTGTCAAATATAGGTGAACAAATAAAAATTTTCAATTATCTTTTTTTTTTCACATCACCCATTGAAACTTCATTACTAAACTTCGAAAGATACAATACAAATTCTTTGAGAGAAAGTTTGGCAAGGAAATCTGCCTTTCCATTAGGCCTAGACACTAATAGTTGTTATCAGTCTTCGACATGCGACTTATTTCGTACCTGACTCAAGAAAATGTGTCTGTAATTTTCGTATCGGGTAAAAGGTACAATATTTCTATTATCCCCAAATAAATGTCGGATATCAGATATCACTTAGTTTTAGCTACCCGTTTTGGTATCCGATCCGTAAATACTTGATATTAATTATGTATGTATTCTATAATTATCTATCATAGTAATCATATATAAAAAATATTTCAGAAGAACTATACTATTATATATATGTATATATATAAGTGTAGAATATTTCTAATATATGTAATATTTAAATATAACTTTATAACTTAAAATATTTTAGTTTTTGTTTAGATATTTTGGTACTTGGTCGAATATTTGGAAAAAAATATGATTATATAATTATGTAAATGTTAAAATATTAAAAAGATAAATATTTAAATTTTAAAGGGTTCCGTTTTTTGGGTATCCATAATTCCGTATAATAAATCAGGTCGGGTAATTTACAAGTATTCATTTTTCTAAAAGATATCCGTTTTTTCGGGTCAGATACATATATTAAAATTAATATGTTACCGGTAAGTGTCGATCATATACCAGATACCCCAAAAATCAGGGGTATCAATCTTTGCTCACTCCTACTCCCCATTAACAGATTGTTGGACAAAAAGGAAATAAACTATATATAAATAAATCAAATAAGATTTTATACATTCAACAATGCCATAAATCTTTGAACGAAGTGCTTTGTTCCTAACATGACTGCATTTTCAACTGTTGCTCCGAGAACCCAACTCTTTGCAATAAGAGGAGAGCTAATCTACATGGCTGCAAGTGATCAGGTCACCTTAGATTCTGGAAATGAGAAGAGTCATGCCAAACCATCACATAAATCATCAACTCTCCATGCCGCATCGAAATCACATGAGACTTCAGTCTCCACAAGCTCAGTTTCTCTTGGTTGAGTTTTAGCCATTCTTTAGCTCCAATGATCGCCTTATGAATTGACTCTTAAAATATTAAGAAGTTTTGTTTAAAAACACACTGATTGGGAGCCAACCAAATATTCCAACAAATTTATGGTGCTAAGGGTCCTAAAATTGTCGGGCGGCAGACACTTTGTGAGCAGAATTTTACTCTAACCTTATGCTAATGAGTGGATATTATTCATCTCCAATATATTTGATAGAGGAGTTATTCACCAAACATGCAGGGCAAACTCACACTGAAATAAAATATCCCACATAGTTTCAGATTGTCCACACTTTAAAAATTTTATCTCGACTTGGACTCCTCTTGCAGCAAGATTTTCACCCGTTGCTAAGGCTCCTTGTAATGCTTTCCAGTCGAATATCTTAAGTTTTTCCGGGATTCTCAACTTCCATACTTAAGGCACTCATCTCACTTGATGGTGTCCTTCAAACTGTTATGGAATCATACCAAAGTTTATAAGCGTCGAGTATTCAAATTTTGCGGAGTAGCTTCCAGAACATGCTTTATGCCATATTAATTTATCAGGGGCTTGAGACCGATTTGGATGTAGATAGGGGATCCTCTATTCCAACGCTGATCTCACTTGTTTTATTATCTCTCTACTCCATTCGATTATGTCAGGGAGCATTAGGGTTGATAGTGAGTTAAATTTTTGTTCTTTCGGTGGTGGTTTATAGGGAGTAACTTGTTTTGAGGTAGAAACTATGCATCTCTCCAAATACATGCACTTTTTCCATCTCCAATAATCCACTCCATGTTTGTCTATAGGATTTCTTTACCAATCATGATGCCTCACCAACTATAAGAAGCAACTAATGAGACTTGGCGTTTAGCAAAAAAAGTCGATGAAAAATATTTTTCTTTGAGGACTCTTGCTAAAAGGCAATCAGACTTCAGGAGGATGCGCCAACTAAGTTTGGAAAAAAGAGTATCATTGAAAGTTTTAATTTCTTTAAAACCTAAACCTCTCACATGATTTGGTTTAGCTAGCTTAAATCAAGCTAATCACTTCATCTTCGTTTTCCCGCTTTAGCATCACTCAACCAAAGATGCAAAGGTTTAGTGGATGGTGCGCGGTATAAAGCTTTGAGGATGGTTTAAGTAACATAAAGTAAACACAAACGATCTATCTTATTAAAACTGAAGTACATATATTTTTTATGTGTGATTTTTTTAATTGAATAAAATTTTTATTAAATATATCGAATATATAATAAATTTAAACGAATTTATATAATTAAAAGAAATAACATTAACTCGAATTAGTCTTCCACATATTCCAACAAGTATACTGTATACTAAAATATTCAAATATTTTTTTTCACATAATCATTATCAAAATTATGAACCAACACAATTTAAAATCATCATTTTTCATCAAAATTTAAGCATAGTTTTTTCAAATTTAAAATAAATCCATAGTTTTTAAAAATAATATAATACAATATTAATATTTTCTAAATTAATAAAAAAATTACAAAAATATAAAAATTCATAAAGTAATAAAATGAAAAAACCTAATAAGAATATATAAATTAATTTATATAAATTATAAAAAAGTTTAACTTTAGTCATCTGATTTTGTTTTTGTTAATAATACTCCAACGGATTTTGTTTCATGGTATTTTGGGTATCGAGTATTAACTAAATCGAACCTGTATTAGCATTCGAGGAAATCCTAAGACCTGAAAAATCTCAAATATTAAACTCAAACCCGAGATTCGATATAACTGAAAAATCTATAAATTTGAACCTGAACTCGAATATGAAATTCAAAATAACCGAAAATTCTGAACTCGATACTCGAAATATCTAAACATAATTAATCATAAATTGAATACATAAAAATTAAAAAGCATCTGCGCAAAATAACAAAACAAATAAATATTAAAAAGGTGAACAAATAAACCTTTTAATTATCATTCTTCCATATTTTAGTTCTTTAAAATAACTACTGATATCACAAAAATATAGTTATATATTTTTTGTCCTATACAAACTGCAAATTACAAGATTTTAACCCATATTACCTTTATTTAGTTTGGTAATATTTTGCAGTAAAATCATTTTAGAACATAGTTCATCTGATACTTGAAGATATTTGACATTCAAAGACAAAGTTTTATAAGGATTATTTTCAATAAACTGTGTATTCTTTTTTGAAGCAAACTCTACTTTTGAATTTTACTTTGTACCAAGACCCATTGTACAACTTTTACATGAGGAGTATTTATCCCCAAACTAATAAAGAATGAAGATGTTAAAAAAAAAAACTGTCTGTTCTTTATATCAACCATAGGTTGCCAGTTTCGGCTTTATCATCAAGGCTTTATTTATTACTGTTAGAAAAAATTACAACGTCAAAGAAAATGTGAGGTAACGTAACGTATTGGTAACGTTAATCTTCATTCTACATACACTTACTAAATACTACTAAAGATGGCATTTTATCAATTCCACTATAAAATCCTTTGTGATTTGTTCATGCATAAAATAACAAAACAAATAAATAAATATTAAAAAGGACAATTAAGTGAAAATCAATATGCTATTCATTTTTGCATTCTGTTTTTTGGTAACTGTCCGGTCATTACCGGTGACTCTCAACTACGAGTCAATCTTTAATTTTGGCGATTCTTTAAGCGACACCGGAAATTTCCTACTCTCCGGCGATGTGGACTCGCCGGCTTTTGGAAGACCACCATACGGCCAAACTTTTTTTAACCGTTCTACCGGTCGTTGCTCCGATGGACGTCTCATCATCGATTTCATCGGTTTAATTTCATACTCTCTATCTCCAAAATATCATTATTACTTACATAAATATGATTTGCTAGATATATTTGTTTTGACGTACTTTCCGTTCTTGTTTGATATAAAAATTCAAGGAGAGAATTGGACAAATAGAATAAAAAACGAGATGTTTGTCCTTATAGAATAAAAAAATGTTAAGTTGTCCTTTTAGTATAAATTTTAATGAAAATTCTATTACATCCTAGAATCAGATTTTTCATATTATTTAAAAATAACTAATATATATTAGAAAAATCAATAAATTAAAAACGTGGCTTCCAATTTTATTTAAAAATACTTAATATATAATTTATTACAATTTAAAAATCAAAACATCTGAATTCTATTTAAAAATCAAATTCATACTATTTAAAAATAAATAATATATATTTGAGAAATCAATAAATTAATAATGTGACTTTCAATTCTATTTGAAAATAACTAAGATATATGTCATTACTATTTAAAAATAATTATTATATATTTGAAAATTTGATAAATAAAAACGTGACCTTTCATTTTTATTTTAAAATAATTAATATATATTTTACTACTATTTCAAATTAAAAATAATTTATATATATATGGAAAGTCAATAAATTTAAAATGTAACTTTCAGTTTTATTTAAATTAATCTCCCATTAATTAATATAAATTTCATTATTATTTAAAAATCAAAATGGTTTGTGGAATATTTTCATATATTTCATTTATTTGATATATTCTTTCCTATTTATCATTGACTAAGAAAATCCACAATTAATCAAATATGGAAATGAAAAG
>OVAN01010555.1:0-15628 GCA_900406275.1 Anastatica hierochuntica | reverse complement strand
AGGTATTTTTGAAAAACAGACAATACAAAGGTGTATTTTCGTAAGTCTCCCTAAAAAATATTTGTAATATAATTTCTTTTATTTATTAAATTTTTAATTAAAATTAATTTTATAATTTATGGAAGTTTTTAAAAATAAAATAAATGGGATCATTTTGTAATTTTTATAACTAGAAGGTATTAATAGCAAATTAGAAATATAATCTATTTAGAATATTCCATTTTTGGAGTAGAAAATGGAGTAATACATTGGAGTAAAACTCAACTCTATTTTGGAGTTACTCCAATATGGAGTAAAAAAATGAAGATATACATTGGAGATGGTCTTAAGATAAGTATCACGATATCACCAATAAAACTCTCTTTCTGCTTTTACTATTAAATATCTTATGGTTTATATAAAAATAACCCCATATTAGAATATAATCCTTCGTCCAATATAACCCCAAAAGTGTGATTTTGGATTTACATTGACAGCTTATACTTAAATTGTGTTCCAAATAAGATTTTTATTAATAACAAATAAGAGAAGAGTATAGTAGTGTGTATGAAAAATTATATGACAAATGGACTGATTAGGAAAGACTGTGATTATAGGTTGTGACGATAGATCTTTTGTTGTGGAGATCTCGACTGTGAAAATTGTGGTTGTTATTTTAAAATTAAATAAAATCTTGATTGGTATCAAAAGCATTACAAACTGTGACTTTTATTTTTAAATGTTATAAAAAGTTTATGTGCTAATTTATTAATCACTAAAATTTTAATAATTATGAAATGATGAGAAATGTGATATAGCATAACTGTAACTTTTTCATTAATTTTATTTAATATGACTTACACAATCAAAATAAATTAAGAAAAAAATTAAAATATTTAAAACTCAAACATATATTTATTGACTATATTCAAATTGATTCTACTATTTGTTACAATTTGATTCTTTTAATAACTACTTTAAACTAAATAATTTAATTTATTAATAAATAATATATATATTTTAATTATCACTAGTAATCTTCAATTATTGTTGTCATCTAGAAATCAACCATTAAAAATTTATATTGTGTTACTTTTTTGTAATGAAAAAATCGAGTTTAAAATTACTTTTCATATTTTGTATTGAGTTGTGTTAGATATTTAGCTATTTACCTCTAAAGTTGTTAATTTGCTTATATTATGTGGAGGGGAAAAAAGAACTAAAAATGAAACAAATAAAATAAATGTAAAAGCGAGAGGAGCAAGTGGACCAATGGTTGCACCATCTCTACTGCCATCTCACAGAACCAAAGTTCGAACCCTGCATCTGGCTCTAGTGAAAGGAACTATTTGCCATTAGGCTAGATAACAAAAAAAATAAATGTGAAAGCCATTAGTATGATTAATGCGGGTCTCTTAGAGTGGAGCTCTTAGGGTCGATTAAGAGACGATCTCTTAGATTTTAACTAAAAAAGCTAAGAACCGTCTCTTAAAGTTAAGAGATCGTCTCTTAACCGACCCTAAGAGCTCCACTCTAAGAGACCCGCATTAATCATGCTTTTAAAAATCTGATCTTGATGACTTTAAGAAAAGAAAAAGGGAATTCTTGGGGCGAGTCTATGATGATTCTTAACTCTTGATGGGAAGTTTCATTTGATACTTAAACTTTTGAAATAACTTCTTTTGGCACCCATTTGTATTTCTTTATCTAAAAGCCATATAAATAACATGTGCCCACGTGAAATCGTGTTATAAATTATAATCATAGTTATAATGTTTACATTTTTTATATCCCAGAAATATTAATTTAATCATAATTAATGTCAAACGAATCTTTAACGAAAACAATGGCATGTGTAATACAGGCTATATACATTAACTAATCATATTTTGTCACGTTTAGATTTTCATTTAACTATCTTATAATATATAGTATAAGATAATATGCAAATAGATGGGTCTAGAAATGTGAACTTTGACTTAATTACTTTTAAAATTCTCGAGTCGTATCTCGTTTTCTATAAATAGCCTAATCAACTGTTTTTGCTTCAATCAGTTTCACCACAAATCACTACTCATTATGAACTCTTCTTATTCCTTCTATCTTTTCATACTTGTTGTTGTGATCTTTCTCGAGTGTCTAAACCCCACGGGAGCCGCCACGTGTCATCCCGATGACGAGGCGGGTCTTTTAGCATTTAAATCGGGTATAACCAAAGATCCGTCGGGTCTCCTTAGCTCATGGAAAAAAGGTACTGCTTGCTGCTCATGGAACGGAGTTACTTGTCATGACCACGATCGCGTCACCCAAATATCTCTCGGCGAGGGTGATGTTAATGCCCGTATCTTTCTCTACGGTACTATCTCGCCGTCTCTAGCCAAACTTCAACATCTGAAATCGTTCAGTCTAGACAATCTCAAGTACATCTCTGGATCATTTCCCGAATTTGTTTTCAAATTACCACATTTAGAGAGCATTATCCTCACTAATTTGTTTTTCATCTCGATCTTTCTCATAATCTTCTTACCGATATATCCCCTCTTTGGGGTATGAAGGATGACATCCAAACTCTTGATTTGTCATACAACAAGTTTCACTTGGGAACGATTCCAGAATGGGTGACACTGTCGTCGTCTCTCAATCGGCTGAACCTCGCAAAATGCGGAATCAAAATGAGGCTAGACGATTGGAAACCTAAGAATATAGGCGTCTATTTTTCCCTCGATCTTTCAGAAAACAACATCTCTGGGAGTCCAACAAGGTTATTAGAGGAAGGACGGTTCTTGTCGGAGTTTCGAGCTTCCGGCAACAAACTCCGTTTCGATTTGGGAAAGCTGAAGACGTCTGGAGATCTTGAGACGTTAGATCTGTCAAGAAATTTAGTGTTCGGAAAAGTGCCAGAGATGGTGGCAAGACTAAAGAAACTAAACTTGAGTCAAAACCATCTCTGCGGAAAACTTCCGGCTACAAAGTTTCCAGGGAGTGTGTTTGCCGGTAACGACTGTCTTTGTGGCTCGCATCTTCCTCCATGCAAAGGATAAGTGCTTCATTCATCGTCACGAGTTGTCCACAGTTCAATACTCTCTTGTCTTATTTTGTTATTTTATAATCTTCTACTCCATCTACTAAAATTATTACATTTGCAAAAGAAGTATTTCTATAAGTAAGATGACTCGAGATGCATCTCTGTAGGCTTCTCGTATGAGCCGACCGTGTAGATAAGATTGAAATCGACCATCTCTCGTGACACTCGTTGCTATAATTTTTAGCGTTTGCTTTTGAATCTTCGAGCTCGAAACCACGTTAGCTTGACACGTCGGGAAATTATAACTCGCATAAAGTCAAATAATATTTAATTTCCCGGTTTTATTACTGATAGAAGCATAATTATGTTTTGAGTCAAACCAATACAAACATTTTAACCGAAGTTGATTCCTTGTGCTAGAGGTAACTCGTTCCCATAGTTGATTGTGCTGTCAAACAAAAAAAACCGATTCAAAGAATCAAAAACCTAAACCGGAAAATTTGTTAAAAGAAAGAAACTTTAGATGTTTTAATTACCAAGTCGAACGACGCATATACTGTTTCCATGAATCGCTTCCAGCTTCGCGACCACCACCAGTCGCTTTCTCGCCTCCGAAAGCTCCTCCTATCTCAGCTCCATTCGTCGGTATATTCACATTCACTATCCCACAGTCACTTCCCATTGGTCTAGTAGTTAACAAAACCATCAACCCGCGAAACTAATTTCAGTAAAGTAAACCGGAAAGATATAGAGACAGTTTTGTTAGTACATACCCGATCCACTTAAAGATGTTTTCCGGTTTACGAGTGAATATCGAGCTGCTTAAACCTTGAGGAACCGAGTTGTTTATCGCAACAGCTTCTTCAAATGACTACCCACAAGATCAAATGATCTTCAAGTCTATTTGTGAAGAAAAATTTGATGAATATTTAGAGATTTTTTTTACCTTAAACTTTAGAACATATAGGACTGGAGCAAAAAGCTCTTCTTTAACAACAGCAGCATCTGATGATATCTCGACTATCGTAGGCTCCACAAAGTTTCCTTCACCTTCGATTGCTTTACCGCCCGTTAGTATCTTACCGCCCTGCAAATGCAAAAGGTCGAAAGTCGAAAAGGTTCTTTTAACGGTTCTTGACTACATAGCATAGCAAAGCATAGAAAAGTAAGGTACTTGCCTGGGATTTGATGACTTCGATTCCTTTTTCGAAATTCTTCTTTGATTCCGGAGTATGCAATGGTCCTAACAATGTCCCTTTCTCGAGAGGATCACCGATTTTGACTTGTTTGTATGAAGCAAGGAGTTGCTCGAGTACTTTGTCATAGACACTCTCATGCAAAAGCTTTATGACAGTAGAAAGATTCTAAAGCATTAAACGAAAGGGACAATAGAAGCGTCAAAAGCGCTATGATGAGATTAGATTATTGTACCAGCCTACGGCAAGTTGTGCAACGTTGACCAGCGGTTCCAACCGCAGCAAAGAGTACAGAACGAGCAGCTAGCTGTATGTCAGCATCGTCCATGACTATGATCGCATTGTTTCCACTCAGTTCAAGCAAAGTTTTGCCAGATCTCGCACTCACTGTTTGTTGTACCATTAAACCCACCTGCGACGCATAAACGAAATATTACAAAAGACAATCACAGTAGAGTGTAGGCTCTGTGTGTGTGGTTGGGCGTCGGATTATAGTAGAAGAAAGTACCTTGGAGCTTCCAGTAAATGATACTAATGGAATTCGTGTGTCCTTGGCTATTGCTTCACCAATTTCAGCACCACCACACATAGCTGTAAAAATGGCACCGGGCAAATTGTTCTTCTCCAAAACTTCAGCCACTAGTTTGGTCATTGCTATAGTTATTAACGGTGTAGTTGGAGCACCTTTCCTGTAGAACCAATTATACTGATTTAGCGAAAAGAATGGTGACAAATTTCTCTGTAATTTTCATCAAGAGTCAAGACTAATGTAGTTTCCCTCACCAATGTATTTACTTAAAAGGGAATAATCATTGCAACAACAACATTGAGTTTGTTACTTACCAGACAACGCAGTTCCCGCAGACCAGTGCGATACACGCATTCCAACCTGCAATACCATAACATGCCCATAAATTTATGGAATTGAAAGCGAAGCACAAACGTCCATATAGCATTGTATTTCTCAATTACAGCTCGATCATATATTACCACACATCTGATGTCAAAATATGAGGGGCTTCATCAATTCCTATTCTGTGTACTTTCATGTGTGAATCAGAAAATAAAAATTGTAGAGCTCGGAAAGAAATATAGCAGAATTTCATGTACAATCTTATATCGTTCCTCTGTTTTTGTGAGATACCCTCATCAAGATTAACAATTGGACACCATAGACTTACCAAGAACTGCACATGGGAAGTTAAAAGCTGTGATAACACCAACAATGCCAAGAGGATTCCACATCTGCATAACAAATTCCAAGCAGAATGTTAATTTCTAAGAAACGTATTCTCCAACGAAAAGAATTTGCAACTCACCTCCAACATCATGTGATTTGGCCCTGCAACATAGAAATGAAATGAGTTTAGATATAACTCTCTCGGTAAGATATAGAAAACGAGAATACAAGCATTCTAAATCCAAATGCCTATGATGTAACGTATCTAAGAGAACGCTTTATAGACTATTGTTACTAGAATCCCAAACTCACGTTCTGAAGGTATGACGGATCCATTGAGTTGTCGGCTCAAACCAACAGCAAAATCACACATGTCAATTACTTCCTGCAAAAAGTTGACGCACAACGCACATTACTTCAAACTATACGAAAAAAATCAGCGGTTAAGTTTTACAATAGCATATGCATATCATACACCTTTCAAATGTAACGACGAAAAGAGACTTTAGAGCAAAAACATACCTGAACTTCTCCAATTCCTTCAGCAAGGATCTTTCCCATTTCGAGAGAAAGAAGACGGCCAAGATAGTCAAGTTTCGATCTTAACGCATCTCCAATTTGTCTCACAATATCGCCTCTCTTCGGAGCCGGAACCTAATAAAGATAGCTTAGTGTATTATGAGCAAAAATTGCTCCAAAGATTCAGAGCTACTTCTCCTGATGAACTAAACTTAACCTGCATCCATATTTTCGATGCTTCCTCGCAAGCTTTCAAACCATTTTCGTAATCTTCTAAAGAAGCTTCAACAACTTCAGCAATTGGCTGCATCAAATCAATAGATACACTAAACTCGATCAATCGATTTCATCAACATGAATCATTGGACCTAGTTCGATCTACAGATTACATTCAATCTCCGATTTCGAATCGGGAAATTAGAAGAAGAACCTGATTGTTTGCAGGATTCAAAGTGGAAACGACGGATCCGTTTGCTTGCCATTTGCCAGCAACGTAGCTTCCAAGGTTGTGAGAAGTCAAACCAATCTCACTCAGAAACTCGTACTCTTTGTTTGTTGAATCCATCTCTGCAAAATTCGCGAAGAATGAGATCGGAGAAATCACCTAAAGGTATCGATCGTATCGGAGAATGGAGATTTCGATTATTGTTTCTGATCACGGAGACTTTAAAGGAGTGAGAGTGAGTAGAGGTGAACATAATAATCGGAACAGAAGAACCGAACCGAAATTAGAAAATAACCGAATGTTTTTAATTTTTGAAAATCGTAAAGCAGGAATTTGAAGATTAACCGAAATTACTGAAAATATCTAAAAATACTCAAAAATATACTAAAAATAATCAAAAATACTGAAAAATAACAAAAAAACTGAAAGACAACCAACATTATTACTCAAATGGTTACTTAATTCAAACGGAACCGATAACCGAAACAAAACCGAATGAAACCAAAAAAGCTGAAAACCGAACCAATTTTAGGGATGGAATATTTTAAAAACTAAATAGTTCCAATTTAAAAACCAAAAATGCCGAAAACTGAACCGAATGAAACCGAACTCCCATCACTAGTAGTGAGAGAGAGACGTGTACGACTATAGATCGAAGGCGAAAGCTGAGCTACTGTATAAATTATTTTGTTTGGAAAAATTGTGTATTACTCATATATTTTTTAAAATAAGGTTTAGAGTTTCGAAATGTTTCATGTTTTTGCTAAAACTTTTCTTTACTGTTTTTCCAATAACATAATTATTATTTTATTTTATAAATAATACTTTAAAAACCGAAACCATAAACTCTATTTTTTAAAATGCCTTTATTTATTAATTGTTACAAAACATAAGAAAAAGATACATTTAAATATATTAATACTATGTTTTGAAAAAAATTAAATGGAGTAACATAGTGTTATGCAAATGAGTTAATTGGATTCATGATTTATGTCTATATATATGAGATGAATTAAATAAAAATAAATTAGAATAAATCAGAAAACCTTCAACCAATGAAATTATAACATTAATCTTAAAATCTCTCATATAGATGACACCTAATAATATATAGGAGGATTTAATTTATTTATTCAATTTGATAAATTCATTTATTTTTTGAAAATTTGTAAGTATTTTTGGAAATTTGATAAATTCATTTATTTAAAAGTCAAATAAATTGGTTTTCTTAAAATTGTAGCCAAAGTATGGAGGGAGTAATATTTTTAAGGGTGTCCAATTGTTCAACCAGAGTAATTCACTTTTTAAAAGAAAACTAGAGTTTTAACCCGCGCAATTGGGCGAGTTTTTTTTAATAATTTTAATCATGTTTAGATTTTTTGAATATCGGATTTATAATTTTCGGTTATTTCGAGTTTCGGATTCGGGTTTAGGTTCAAAACTTTTAGAATTTTTCAGTTATATCGAATTTTTGGTTCGGTTTAGATTTGAGCTTTTCGAACTTTCAAATTTTCTCGGATACTGGTATGGGTTCAGTTCGAATAATATTCAATTCCCGAAATACCGTAAAACAAAAGCCGTTAGAATATTTAAAAAAAGCATCACATGGCTAAATTTAAATTTTTATAGTTTACATAAATTATTTATAATTTTTTGTAGATTTTTCTAAATTTTATCACTTTATAAGCTTTTTTGAATTTTTGTAACAAATTTTATTTAGAAAATAATAATATTGTAATATAATTATTTTTTATAGATTTATTTTAAATTTGAAAACAAACTATATTTAAATTTACTGAAAATTGATGATTTTAAATTATGCTGATTTTGCAATTTTGATAGTGCTTAGGTGAAAAAATTATTAGAATATTCTAATATGTTTGTTAGAATAGGTAAATAAATAATTAGAGTTATTTTAATTTATTAGATACATTTAATAAAAATTTTAAAATATGTTTACTTTGTTAAAAACTCTGGGTTTCCAGGTTTCCGGGTCGAACAAAACCCGACTGAAATGCGAATTAAGCAACCCAAAGAATCCAACACGAAGCCATCGTCACAGATCTTCCTTGGTGATTTCGTTGATTAACAACATCGGTGAGTGCCTGAACCTTTTGATTGAATCTCGCTCGATCGAACCCAGAATCCTTAGGGTTTTCATAAAAAATTCTCAGCTTTAGTTAAAACCCTAGACCCCTTTCTTGTCTCTTGCGTTTCGTTCATGGCGTGTAAATAGAATCCAAGCTTCAGGTTTCGAGAATGAGAGCTTTGAATCCCAAATTTCGAGGGATTTTTAATGGGTTTTGTGCTTTAATCTTATTCTTCTTCTTCTTCTCCTTTGATCGGAGAGACCCTTTTACAAAGTCTCTATCTTTCGTTGATGGTAAGTTCAATAATGGAGTTAGCGATTTTACTGTAACTCGTCGACATATGAATGAAGTTGATCGTTCTGGTAATAGCAGTTTGAGTGGTGATGGTATTGTATTGTGTTCTGGGTTACATGAACATAGAGGTTATGTTGATCAATGCGAGTTCTTGAAATCGAATCCGGTTTGTTCTCCAGATGGGCTCTTTGATTACCTCAAATTCTTCTACTGCTCTTGCAGAGATTTTAGGATCTTGGGTTATATGGTGTTAGGTGTTTGGCTTGTTGCTTTGTTTTATCTCTTGGGTAATACTGCGGCTGATTACTTTTGTTGTTCGTTGGAGAAGCTTTCGAAGCTTTTGAGATTGCCTCCTACTGTTGCTGGTGTTACTTTACTTCCGCTTGGGAACGGTGCGCCTGATGTGTTTGCGAGTATAGCTGCTTTTGTTGGTTCGGATAAAGGGGAAGTTGGTCTTAACAGCGTGTTGGGTGGTGCGGTGTTTGTGACTTGTGTTGTTGTTGGGATTGTTTCGCTTTGTGTTGCGGATAAAGAAGTCAAGATTGATAAGAAATGTTTCGTTAGGGACTTGAGTTTCTTCCTTTTCACGCTCGTGTCTTTGATGGTGATTTTGATGGTTGGTAAAGTGACTGTGGGTATTGCCATTGCGTTTGTGTCGATCTATGTGCTTTATGCTTCTCTTGTGGCTGCGAATGAGATTTTGAGGAAACATTCTAGGAGGTTGAAGCTTGATTCGATTACGCCTTTGCTCCCTATGCACGGAAGTGTGTTCTCCTCGAATGTTGAAGAGGATGATATCCCTATGTACAGCCCGTTGCTAGATCTTGACACCGAGGAAGGTCCACCTCGGTTGCATGATTCTCTACCACAGTGGATGTGGGCTACAAATGTAGCCATCTATTCAAACCATCTCGCGAAAGCTAGTGCACGTGATGAAGAAAGGCCTCCTTGGGGATGGGCTGAAGACGGTGCAGAAGTCGAGAGTTCTTTATGTTCTAAAATCACATCTTTGTTGGAAGCTCCGCTTACGGTTCCTAGACGGTTAACAATTCCATTGATCGAGGAAGATAGCTGGTCAAAGACTTACGCTGTAGCTAGTGTCTCACTTGCTCCGGTTCTTCTTTCTTTTCTTTGGAATAGCCAAGACGATGCGAGTCTTCAATCGCGCATTGCGGCCTACTTTATCGGCATTGCAATCGGATCTACTCTCGGATTTCTCGCGTATAAAAATACAGAACGTGATCGCCCGCCGCAAAGATTCTTAATCCCTTGGGTACTCGGTGGATTTATCATGAGCATTGTATGGTTCTACATGATTGCAAACGAACTCGTCGCCCTTTTGGTTACATTTGGTGAAATCTACGGAATCAACCCGTCGATACTTGGTCTAACTGTACTCGCTTGGGGAAACTCAATGGGCGATTTAGTGTCAAACATCGCGCTATCCATGAACGGCGGAGACGGTGTTCAAATCGCATTATCAGGTTGCTACGCAGGTCCGATGTTCAACACGCTTGTCGGGTTAGGCATGTCAATGCTTCTTGGTGCTTGGTCGAAAAGTCCAGAGACTTACATGATCCCGGAAGACAATAGCTTGTTTTACACGTTAGGGTTTCTGATATTCGGATTGATTTGGTCTCTTGTAATGCTCCCACGCAACGAGATGCGACCAAACAAAGTGATGGGCATTGGTCTGATCACACTGTATCTTATATTCGTCACTTTCCGTCTTAGCTCCGCCATGGGATTCATACCTTTAGCTTCTTAAAACCGCCATTGTAACGAGCTTGAGGATTTGTAAGTAAGGTACGATGAAGATTGTAACCATCTTTATGCACACATCTATCATCTGTTCAGAGAAAGTCACTTGTTTCTGAAAGAAAATCTTGTTTGTATTAATGTGTTCATGTAACTGATAGTGAATCTGAACCGTTGGATCTTCGATCATTGATTGGGAAAATGGATTATGTAATTGATAATGGATATATACATATGGGCCTTTTTATTAATGGGCTGACTTTAACAACTTAACAATGTTGACACACTCCATGCAAAGGATAGTAAAAGTTTAGAGTATAAACAATGCTAAGAACCTCTAATGGTTCTTAGCATTTTTTTGCTATTATTGTAAGAATTTTAGATCGGTTCTTAAATTTTTTTTTTATTTTTTTTTGTAAGTAACCAAATTTCAAAATAGGTTTGGGCATTCGAATCCTCGGATCGGTTCCGGTTCAGATTATTCGGATCTCGGATTTTCGGATCCTTCTATTTAGGATCCGTTTCAAATCCGATGAATTTTTGGATCGGATCCTCTCAGATCCAGATCGGTTATTGAAATTTTAAATGGATCCGAAACGGATCTAAAACCCGAAAAATCATAAAAAACCAAAAAGAAAACCGAATAAACAAAAAAACCCGAAAAAAACCGATCAGAAACCGATCCGAAAATGAAGTAATTCTAACAAAAAAAGTAAGAGACTCATGTAAGAGTGGACTCTTACGTAAGAGTCGACTCTTACATATTATTATTATTATTATTATTATTATTATTATTATTATTATTATTATTGGAAAAAGGCCTAAGAGACTCACTAAGAGTCAGCTTCGTGGTCTTAGAAATACTAACAGGTGTCTAACAAAAATTCGAAGAGAGATCAAATTTAAAACCTAACAAAATTAGGGAAGCCAAGAGAACATTTTGAAGAGAGGAGACAATAACACCGACCTTCCAATTCGGCAACACTCTATCGATTTTTTTTTTCGATTTGGCAACATCGTGTCGAATTTTTGATCCGACACAAAAAAGTCATGTTGAAGACAACAACGACCAAAAATCAATAACTACTAACGTACGAGAAAAACATCAAAATAAATATGATGCAAAAGATTAAGGGGTTGAATGCATAGGACTTTTAGTTTACTGCAAAATATTTATAAAATTATTGGATCTAACTTTGAAAATTGTGACTTTTAAAAAAATCACAATTTGTTGGCTTTGCAAAAAACTCACGTATCAACAAAGAATAGAAGAGAGTTGACTGCGAAAAATTTTACGGACTATATAGAACTGTAAAAGTACTAAAGTCTTAAAAGTATGATTGGATAAAACATCACTTTAAAAATTGTACAAAAAAATAAAAATTCTTACGGCCTCAACCAATCACCACTAAATCACTGATATGGAAACCAACACAGCTTATATATAAAAGGCGAAAGAGAAAAAATAGAAAAGCATATAAATACTGAAGGAACCGGCAACAGGACGCTTTAAGAACCACTAACCTTCGGTCTTTAAATCAGAGATGAAACGAAAATGACGATAAGATTTTTTGCGAGAGAAAATTTTTTTTAATGTAATAATAAATGTTAAAGAAAAAACATTATCCAACAAAAGAATTTATGAAATTATTATATAACTCAATCAAATAATTATGAAAGAAATTAGCTACTATATTGTGTATATGATACGTAAAAACATTACTGTGTTTTTCTGATACCAATAGCAAGATTAATGCAAGACTCTTAAAAATAGTCTTTTATAAAAAAAAATTATTATTTTAATTGTAGGGTTCTTAGAATGCTAAGAACCCTTGTGAAGGTTTTTTATTTAAGAAACTTTCACAAGGGTTCTTAGAGCATGTTCATCGCGGTTTCTTAACCGCGGTTCTTAACAATTTTTTAATTAAAAAAAAAAGAAAACGTAAGAACCGTTTCTTCGAGCTCTTAATTAAGAGCCGGTTCTTAACCGGTTCTTAAGACTTTTTTTTTTGGTCAGAACAATTTCATTTTCGGTTCCGTTTCGGCTCCGTTTCATATCCGGTTTTTTTTCAGTTTTTGGATATGATACGAATCTGTTTACGATTTTTGGAGTTTCAGATCTGTTTAAAATATCCCGATCTGAATCCAAAATAACCGAAAATATACCTAAAAATACTCAAAAATACCCGAAAATATACCTAAAAATATTCGAAAATATTTCAGATTTTGTTTAAGTAAAAAACAATTTTTATTTAAGAACCCCATTGGAGTTCTTGCAATAATAGACCAAAATTGTTAAAAACTCCAAAAGGGTTCTTATTCTAAAAAAAGTTAATAAAAATGGCTAAGAATAGCATTGAACATGTTAGCATTTTAAGAACCCACAATTAAAATATTAATTTTTTTATAAAAAAACTCTTTTTAAAATTCTTGCATTAATCTTGGTTAATGCGCATAATTTTTAAAACCTACTTAATTTTATTTGTTAAATCTTTCAAAAGTTATGAGCCTACTTTAAAAAACAAATCTTTTAACCGTACAAGTGTATTAATATCATTTGAACTTCAGAGTACATCAGATTTAAAAAATAAAGACGGCTAGCTAAACCATTATCGGTTAAATATCACATCCAACTGTCTCTACTCTCAACCAAGTAACCAACGCATAAGTTGATGACAAAATTAAAAGGACAAGAAGTCAAATATATCATTTCCTTGGTGACTTTCAACAAATTTTATAGTTTTCACATAATATGAGATGTATATACATATATAATATATTCCTATATTAACATGTACTAGTATATTATATTTTCTCGCATTTAAATTGAATTTTTTTTGATAATTCGAATGTTCTGGTCTTCATCAAGGTGAGTCCAGACTAGCCGGTAGAGGTCCGTGGAACTAACGGTCCACAGGGGATTCGCAGTCACACAAAAACAACTCCAAATCGTCAGTTCCGGGACATTTAGGGCTACGTGTAAAATTTTCAGTGGCCGGAATTGGAATCCAGATGGCGGAATTTACAACCGTAAACTCTTTACCACCAAAGTTAGAAGACCCGATTCATTTAAATTGTATGGATAGTGAAATGGGTCGTGGAGACCAAGGCATAAGGTTAGTCAATGTCGTATAGAATCTTATCTACATTACCATTAATATATTTCTCTCTTTTCCATGAAGCAAACGTATTAAGTCATAGCTTATGTCACTAGAACCTCTTACATATTAATATTTAAGAATCTTGATGCCATATATATTAATATATTATCACCATCTCGTACATTTATATATGGTAACTAATTAATACTCTATCTATTTTTCACACATAGTAAAAAAAACTGTTAAAATGTTTTTTCAATGCCCTTTTTCACACATCATGACTGGCCAGTTTTTCAGACATATTTAAAGGCAGAGGCGAATGCAAAGATAATTTTTAAAAGGCATTAGTAAAATTATTCAAAAGTTTAAGGATAAAATTGAAAATAATTAGGGGGGCATTGTTGATATTATACATAATTTACGTGAAAATTTTGAAAATCATTAGCGGCATATGCCCTCCCTTTGACGTGCTGGATTCGCCACTGTTTGGAGAAAATAGAGAACAGTAAAGAGAGTTTCGTTTTCTTTTTCCTTTCGTTTATTTCACGCAGTTTTAACACAAAAACGGATATATTGGCACGTGGTGCTCGAGAGACTCCGCATACAATATGTTATATAAGTTCTAAATTTCCGGTTTGAATTTTCGAACCGTTTTAATTTTTTTTAAGCCGCTGACAAAAAAAAAAAGTAAACGCTTCTCTTCCATATTGGACTATTTAAGAAGTCTTTATTTTGGTTAATGTGTTATTGTTAAAGGAAAAAGCAAGCAATGACAATATATGAAATCACAAGATCTAAACACACATTTGTGGGATGTCATGTTAAACACAAGCTTATGTTTCGTAAAACATCATAAAGTAGAGATCATTTAAGTATATATATATGTGTGATTTTGTTTTGACATCTACAAATGAAAATTATAGTTTATTGTAGGTTGAGTCTAGAACTAGCTAGTAGCGTTTCTTTTAAATTCATTTATCTTTTGGAACTTTATCATACTTAACCGAATCTTCATCAATTAATTCAGTTAACAACGCATAGTTTGATATGCAATAATTAACCAAATCTTCATCAATCAATTCATGATAAAAGTATATATCTTATTTTCAAGTTACTTTGTGGACCAAATTAAAAAATATACATTAGCTTGTGGTGAGTTTAATGAGTTTTATGTCTAAGTTATTAGGATAAATATTTCATATTAGTAATTGGTAGTGAAAAAGGATTTTAAGTAATATATAAGGATATGAACATCTCCATTTATTGCCAATTGATTTTGATTTGGAAATCCACACAATTTAACATGGTATAAGAGTTTGATCAACACAATCCAATTCGATCTAACCGATTCGATCCAAATCAATCCATAGCCAACCATACGAGATTATAAATAAATGAGTTATCATCTCGAGTGGGCGTATCAATGATAAATACCATGCTTTGACAGTTGGGAAAATTTTTAAATCTATAATATAAAAGATGACTAACTCTCTCCCAGAACATGCCACATCAGCGCTCCAATAGTTGACACGGGTCATTTTGAAATTGATTTACTTAAAATCATTAGTATTAGCTAAAAACTTTTCATCTTCTTCGTTAAAACAGTGTAACGACTAAAAAGGAACAGTGAAACATCAAAGCCAACTCAAAATTATTATACCTCCATCAAATAAAAGGAAGTTTCGTAACAATTAAGATCATAGTTAACATAAACTACCATACTAATATACGATGACTTTTTGTGTCAGATCGATAGTATTCTTTGGCATCTCGCTCAATATCATGTTGTAGTCATTCAATGATATTCTAGTTTTACTATCGGTGCTTTCAATTGATAGTAATATTAACATTATTTTACAAAATTTTTAAAAATTTGATTAAAAAAAACGAACAAAAAAGTTCCGCGTATAGCGCGGAAGATCTTCTAGTAATATATAAATGACCATCCATTATCAATTGCTTTTGAATTAGAAGTTGATGCATTTTTTTTTCACAAAAGGCTATTCTATTACTCAAGCTTGAGGTGGTGCGGCAAGCCACA
>OVAN01010554.1:0-15628 GCA_900406275.1 Anastatica hierochuntica | reverse complement strand
CTCAAACTTGAGAAGTTAGAAAAAATACAAACACAAACTCGCGCGTAGCGCGGGACTTCGTTTTGAACTTTAAAAGTGTATGAAATTAACTCTTTTACCTCACAAACACTATTAAGTTAGAGAAAATATCAAAATTTATGTGGACTAGTTGTAATATGAAAGTTTCGAAAAATCATTTTTATTTCTTACTTGTTGTTGATATCAATCAAAAACCTTTAAGTTAAAAGTTAGTAACCTTCTTCAAGTTTTAACATATCTCATTTTGCCTTGGACAAAAATGATGTCTCCTTTTGCAATATAGAAGGTATATGACATAACAAGCTATATTACTAGAACTCCTAACATCAACTATTCAACATCTAGAGGTTTATAAGAGCATCCTCAAAGAGTTTCTAAATGAGGTTCTAACAGAGTATCTATCTTATTATTAAAATCAGAAATATCTAAAAAGTTAGAAACTGTATCTAAAAGAGTTGTGTGTAATTTTAGATACTCTGTGGGACCCGCAAATTAATTTTTAGTTAAAAAATTATTTTAGATACTAAATGAGTATCTAACTATTGGAGATGGTCGAAACCCCTAAAACACGTATACTATAAAAAGAATAATACATCTTCCCAAAACTAAACTAATTTTTTATGACACATCATTTTGAATATATGAGTCAAAATCATTTTAAAGTTTAGGGCATCTCCATCCATGAACCTCTCAAAAAATCTTTAACTATTTATGGGTCCCCCCATTTTATTATTAAAAAAAAAACAAAATTTTCGGCCAATCACGGACCGCCACGTGTCCGTGAATAGTTAAGGATCAATCTTTAAGTAAAGTATTTAAGGATTTCTCTCTCCAAAAATCCTTAACTATTCACGGGTGAGACCCGTGAATAGTTAAGGATTTTTGGGTTAAGGAACCAAGGATGGAGATGCTCTTAGACGCTATTAACCCAAGTTCTCTATCCAATATCTTCTAAAGGAAATTTCAAAATAGAAAGACTAATACAAAAAAATTAAAACATTTCCACATTTAAACCCGTCCTCAAAACGAAGACTATATTAAAAAAAAATAGAGTAATTAATTAAGGACAAATTAGCCATAATTTACTCAAATTAAATGGCATGTAAATGTAAATAATTAGCAAGTCAAAGGGCATAAACAAAATCCAAAAACAAAGAAAATGTAATTTTTTTTTTTACCAAAATAAAAACAAAATTTTCTCTTCGTTGTCTGTTTCTTACAAAATCGAGCTGACCACGAATGTCCAACTCGATCCACCTCCCTCACTGGACCCCACTTGACCAATTTCAATTTTCTCAAGCACCAAAAAACATTTTTACAATTTAATTAAAAAATAATAATTTTTAAAATTATTTTAATAATTTAAAAAAAGTTTTAGAGAGAGAATGAATGTCACAGCTCAAAAGAAAAAAAAAACAACATTTTGCTTGAGGAGAGAGAAAAAAAAGCCATAGACGTCTGTAACAAAGGCCAAGTCCATCTTCTTTCTTCTTCTTCAACAACAACAACATCAGCTTTCTAGAGAGAGAAAGAGAATATTCCGATTAAAGAAGCTTTGTTTTGTATCTGTTTTTGTTGTCTGATTATTTCTCGATTTCACGTTTTCTGCTTCTGCTCGACTCTTTAAGAGAATCTTTCAGACCAAACAACCGAGAATCTTCCCGATCTGACTCGCTGAGTCTAACTCGGTCTCTCTTGGATGAGAGCTAGTTTCAAAAACAGAGGATCTATAAGAAAGAAGAGTCGCCATGGTGATTCATCATGACTTCCCTCTTTCGTTTTCTTTTTCTTCAATTGCTTATTGCTTCTTCTTCTTTTTTGCTTATTGGATTGATTTTCAGACAATTCTATGTTTCATTTGATTCTGATTTGTTGTAATAGAGAGATCTCTTTTTGAGATTTGTATTTTGATATCAATCTCTAGATTCTCTCTGTGTTGTTGTGAACTATTCTCATAAAAAACAAGAGATTGTTTAGTCGATTTCTCTTTAGTTTTTGATCTGAGGGCTAAGCAACTTCTATAGTGAAGTTTTGTGGCTTCTTATAGTTGTTTTTTGTAACTTCTATAAATAGTTGCTATGAACCTGCCTAAGATAGCATATTGTAGTGATATAGTCCACATTAGAAACAACATCTTTGTACCGGACTTTTAATCGCTAAAGAATACATAACCTTATGTGAGGTTATTTGAAATCTCTGTACCTCACATGTTTTCAATCTTTATGTATTGTAGGTTGGTCCTGCCAATATAATAGTTGGTTCTCATGTTTGGATTGAAGATCCAGGAGTGGCATGGATCGATGGAGAAGTTGTTAAAATCAATGGCGATGAAGTTCATGTACAAACCACAGCCGGGAAGACTGTAAGTTGTTTACCCTTTTCCCGCAATGTTTTTGCTTGTAATTATTCCTTTCAAGAAGCAGAATGTCACCAGTCTTCTAACTTCTTTCGTCCGTGGATACTTTGTTATATGAGTTTTGCATGACATTGATATCATTGTTTCACAGTTCAATCACGGATCATTGAAACCGAATATTGTATCAATCAATCATTGAAATTTAATTTCAGGCTGTGGCGAATATCGCAAATGTATTTCCAAAAGATACGGAAGCTCCCCCTGGAGGTGTTGATGACATGACAAAGCTCTCGTATCTACACGAACCAGGTGTTTTGAGTAACCTGGCCATGAGATATGAGCTAAACGAGATCTACGTAAGTTGTGATGAAATAACATCTTGAGATCCTAAGGACTACATCAAAACATTCTTTAATATTTCGGTTATGAAATATCGTTGCAGACATATACAGGAAACATCTTGATTGCTGTGAATCCGTTTCAAAGGTTACCACATCTCTATGATACTCATATGATGGAGCAGTATAAAGGGGCGGCTTTTGGGGAGCTAAGCCCCCATGTGTTTGCAATTGCTGAAGTTGCTTACAGGTAATTAGTACCAAGCAATGATTCATTTCTCGTAATCACTCTTTGTTCGTGCTTTTTTTTCTTCTCATGGTAGTCTATTGCTTCTCCGTGTAGGGCAATGATCAATGAGGGCAAGAGCAACTCAATTCTGGTTAGTGGGGAAAGTGGTGCTGGTAAGACTGAGACCACAAAGATGCTTATGCGTTACCTTGCTTACCTTGGTGGTCGATCTGGCGTTGAAGGAAGAACAGTGGAACAACAAGTTTTGGAGGTGAGGCGTGGTTCTGAAGCTTGTCACGGAGAAGAGCATATAGCTCTGCGCATTATACTTTTAGCTACCGTAGTGATTTACTCGTAGAGGATTGTAAAGCTAACCTGATTAACTATTTTGGTTTTGGTGTTGTTATACAGTCGAACCCTGTTCTTGAAGCTTTTGGTAACGCCAAAACTCTCAGGAATAACAACTCCAGGTATGCATATGTCCACCCAGTGGTTTCTTTCTACGAATCGTTCCTTTTTAAATGCTTTTATGAGTTACATACTCAAACTTGTTCTCTGCGCAATTGTCAGAAAATCGTTTTGCGACTAACTCAATGTTTTTGCTCGAAATGTAGTCGATTTGGAAAGTTTGTCGAGCTTCAGTTTGACAAAAGTGGGAGGATATCAGGAGCAGCTGTCCGAACATATTTGTTGGAAAGGTCTCGAGTGTGTCAAATATCAGATCCAGAAAGAAATTACCACTGCTTTTACCTTTTATGTGCTGCTCCACCTGAGGTATTTGGTGCTGCACAACGATACCAATATACATTATTGTATGATGTTCTGCTTTATATCGCATGAGTAAGTAGTCAGGGATTCATTTTTCGTTTCTCAATCTATAGGAAAGAGAAAAGTATAAGTTGGGAGATCCTAAGACATTCCACTACCTAAATCAATCGAAATGCTATAAACTTGATGGAGTGGATGACACCGAGGAATATCTTGCTACCCGACGAGCTATGGACATTGTTGGCATCAGTGAAGAGGAACAGGTCTGTCTTCCTTATGCTCCTTTTTACCAACAAGAAATGATTTCTCTGGTAGGTTATCTTATTGATTATTGTTATAATTGCTATCAGGATGCAATCTTTAGAGTAGTTGCTGCAATCCTGCATCTTGGTAATATCGAATTTGCAAAAGGAAAAGAAATTGACTCCTCGGTTTTGAAGGATGACAAATCAAGATTTCATCTGGATGTGACTGCTGAACTTCTTAGGTACGTGTTGCGTACTTGTTTATTGTCGATTTCTGTTTTTTGTTTTCTTTTGTGACATCTTTGATCCTATACTCAACTTCTTCAAAAAGGTGTGATGCAAAGAGTTTGGAAGATGCATTGATAAAACGTGTAATGGTGACACCAGAAGAGGTTATTACAAGAACACTCGATCCGGATTCAGCCACGGGTAGCAGGGATGCTTTAGCAAAAACTATCTACTCACGGTTGTTTGATTGGTATACAAAGAAACTTCCTCTCTTTAAATTTGTAGGTTCTTTTGTATTATTTTGGTTTTTGTTTTCGCTAAGTTTAGTCTTATAACCCATAACTTGTTTTGTTTAGGCTTGTTGACAAAATTAACAATTCTATCGGGCAAGATCCAAACTCGAAGACTATAATCGGTGTTCTTGATATCTATGGGTTTGAAAGCTTTAAGATCAATAGGTAAAGTTTGTAGCTTGTAGAATGATTTCCTCGTCCGCAAATAGTGTAAAAGCTCTATTGACTTTTTATGTAATTTTTTTCCAGCTTTGAGCAATTTTGCATCAATTTTACCAATGAAAAGCTGCAACAACATTTCAACCAGGTCCATTGTGTTCTTACTCACTAGCTTCCGGATATCGTTTTATCTACCTACTTAGCTTTGACATACAATTTTTTTTTCACAGCATGTCTTCAAAATGGAACAAGAAGATTATACTAAAGAAGAGATCAATTGGAGTTACATAGAATTTGTTGATAACAAGGATGTGTTGGAACTCATTGAGAAGGTGTCCTAATTTCGTACTCATCTAATTTTATTCTCACCGTATTTTTGTGATTGTTAACAACTTGACATATATGTGTGTATATGACTTGCTCTTACAGAAACCTGGAGGAGTCATTGCACTTCTAGATGAAGCATGGTAGGCTACTAGACTCTTTACATGTAGTTGCTTCGTTGTATAATTATGGACTAAAAGAATCTTCTACCATTCTGGTGAAGGTGCTGCTTTACTTAAAGTGACTGAGGTCAAGGGTATAATGGTTGTTCAATTGTTTTTGCAGTATGTTTCCAAAGTCGACACATGAAACATTTGCTCAGAAGTTGTATACAACGTTCAAAAACAGTAAGCGGTTTTCCAAACCTAAGCTATCTCGGACTAGCTTCGCAATATCGCATTATGCTGGAGAGGTAAAACATCTTTCACATACATGCTTACGACAAGTTAAGAATATTTTCTCCTGTTGACATCATCTCTTTCCTACTGAAACAGGTTACTTATCAGGCGGACTTGTTCCTTGACAAGAACAAAGATTACGTGGTGGCTGAACATCAGGATCTTTTGATCGCTTCCAAGTGTAGTTTCGTAGCTGGTCTATTTCCTCGCCTAGCAGAAGAAACCTCTAGTAAAACCAAATTTTCTTCCATCGGGTCACGTTTTAAGGTATGATGTTTAGTTGTTAACCTCTCCCTCTTTGGAACACCTATCTTGTCTGCTCTTCGTAATGCTTTGTTCAAGTTTTGAGCCGTGTTGGAGATGAGTCATGATTTTAGACATTACGCGGTGGAAACTCTAGCTCAAAATGTCTGTTTCTAACAAGAAATTCTTTATCTCAAATTCCAGCTTCAACTTCAATCTTTGATGGAGACACTGAATTCAACTGAACCTCACTACATCAGATGTGTGAAGCCAAACAATGTACTTAAGCCTGCCATCTTCGAGAATGTGAATGTGATTCAACAATTACGGTGTGGTGTAAGTACAGTCTGAACCTTCCATATTATTTTTTGTCTGTTCATTGGTATCTGTAGTTGAGGCGCTTCAACCTAATAATCGGTTATGAAACTCACAAGCATAATATTTTTCTTCCTCTTCTTAAGGGTGTTCTGGAAGCTATTAGAATCAGCTGTGCAGGTTATCCTACAAAGCGGACGTTTTATGAGTTTCTCAACCGTTTTGGTGTTCTTGCTCCGGAAGTTCTGGAGGGAAAGTAAGTTGCAGATGATATAATTTTCTTTTCTCGTAGTTTGTATGATCTTGATCATTGGCTTTTTCTTTGAAAGATGGCTCTTCTTTTTTTGCTGTATGTAATGGTTCCTATTTACGTGCAGTTACGATGACAAAGTTGCATGCAGAATGCTTCTGGATAAGATAGGCTTAAAGGGTTATGAAGTAAGTCATTTGTAACCACCTTATGCAATGGTTCCTTTGATGTTTTAGGGATTATATCTAATTTATCAAGCGTGTTACGACTTCCAGTTAGGGAAAACAAAAGTATTCCTTAGAGCTGGGCAGATGGCTGAGTTGGATGCAAGAAGAGCCGAGGTTCTTGGAAATGCGGCTAGGAGAATCCAAAGGCAAATCCGTACTTATATTGCTCGTAAAGAATTCCGTGCTCTACGTGAAGCTGCTATCGTACTACAGTCCAACTGCCGAGGTATCTTTCTCTCTAACTCAGTGCAAAATTCTGCTCTTCTCTGTTGTTGTCTTTGATGTAGTCATGAAAAGTGGATTATTATATTTAGTGTTTATTTGCTTTGTTTTGCTGCGGATTGTATTACTTTTGGAGGAGTGAGCTTCTCAAACCTTTTTTTGTTAAATGCAAGGCAAATTGGCATGCAACCTGTATGAGGAAATGCGACGCCAAGCAGCAGCAGTGAAGATTCAAAAGAGTTTCAGAAGACTTATTGCCAGAGAAACTTATTTGAGAGTTAGACATTCAGCAATAGCAGTTCAAACAGCACTACGGGGAATGGTTGCTCGCAATGAGTTCAGATTCAGAAAGCAAATGAAGGCTGCTACTATTATTCAGGTCATTACTAAGAAACTTCTTCGGGTCATTCTTGTTTACTCAACTAACAAAATCGATGTACAAACTCGTTCCATTTACATCAGAAATCTGACGGTTGCTCTTTTTGAAAATTTAGGCTCGTCTTCGTAGTTACCTCTTACATTCTTACTACAAGAAACTCCAGAAAGCCGCACTTTCTTCGCAATGTGGCTGGAGGAGCAGGGTTGCACGAAGAGAATTGAGGATGCTTAAGATGGTTCAGATTTTTCTTTGTTTTGGTTTTTATAAAATCATTCTGCCAAAATTTTCACAACTTCATGAAACTTAATCATTCTTTGCTCTTGTCTTTACAATTATTTAAATCAGGCCGCAAGAGACACGGGAGCCCTTAGGGAGGCGAAAGACAAACTTGAAAAGCGTGTGGAGGAATTAACATGGCGGTTACAACTAGAAAAACGACAAAGAGTAAGCTCATTTCTATTCAGTGGCATCATATCAAGCTTTGGTTTACACTGTTATTGATCATCACCTGATAATATAATTGTAGACCGAGCTGGAAGAAGCAAAAGCACAAGAGTATGCAAAACACCAGGAGGCTTTGCAAGCATTGCGGTTGCAAGTTGAGGAAGCAAACGCTGCAGTGATTAGAGAACGAGAAGCTGCAAGGAAAGCTATTGAAGAAGCCCCTCCAGTCATTAAGGAGACTCCTGTATTGGTTGAAGATACTGAAAAAATCAATTCATTGACATCAGAAGTGGAGGCATTAAAGGTATCTATGTTTGATAAGTAATCACTACCAAAATTAGCATATATAATGTAACTTGGATGTGGTAGCTTAAATCGTATTTTGTCACAGGCTTTGCTTCAGTCTGAACGAGAAGCCGCAGAAGTCTTGAAAAAAGCTTTCTCTGAGGCAGAAGCTAGAAATTCAGAACTGGCCACGGAACTTGAAAATGCTACGAGAAAAGCAGAGCAGCTTCATGAATCGGTGCAAAGGTTCGTAAAGTATAGCAATGAAAGATCAAGAAAAATAAAATATTGTGATTGTTCATGTTTATTGAACTTCACCAATGTACATTTGACTATTTCCTCGTGAGAAACATATTGATTTTGCTTGTGGTTTTTAGGCTAGAGGAGAAGCTTTCCAATTCAGAGTCAGAGATTCAAGTACTTCGTCAACAGGCACTTGCTATATCTCCAACCAGCAGAACAATGCCCACACGATCTAAAACAATGCTTTTACCGGTGCCAACAACATATGAATTCTTTTTCTTCTTTACATATTAATACAAGAAGGCCTGTTTGTTCATGTACTATTTTCTTCTTACTGTTCAGAGAACTCCGGAGAATGGAAATCTTCTTAATGGAGAAGCAAAGACTACACCGGTGAAGGGACATGACACGACTCTTGCTGTACGGGAACCGGAGTCTGAGGAGAAGCCACAGAAATATCTGAATGAAAAGCAGCAGGTAACTACGACGCATGTGTTACATTGATGAATTTCTTGTATTAGTTGTATAGGTAGAGGATTAGTTGTACAGGTAGGTACTCGTTTCTTGTTTGAACTTTGCTTTTATCTTAACGAATGTTGAATTTTTTCGTTATTTAGGAAAACCAGGACATACTTGTCAAGTGTATCTCGCAAAACCTTGGATATGCTGGGGGCAAGCCTGTTGCTGCATGTGTAATTTACAAATGTCTTCTTCACTGGAGATCATTTGAAGTCGAAAGAACCAGCGTCTTTGACCGTATCATTCAAACTATAGCTTCAGCCATCGAAGTAAGTTGATTCTTTCTTGCTTCACTCTTCAAAAGAATATATCCACCATTCCAAACATGTTCCAAAGCTCAAACGTTGATAAGTTTCTGACATCAATATGGAAAATGTTGTTATCCATTACAGGTACCAGATAATAACGAGGTTTTGGCTTACTGGTTATCTAATTCAGCCACTTTGTTATTGCTTCTGCAACGCACACTCAAAGCAACCGGAGCAGCTAGTTTAACACCGCAGAGACGAAGAACAACATCAGCATCACTATTTGGAAGGATGTCACAAGTAAGAAGCTGAAAATCTATTTGTTTTTCCTAATTTTCCTTAATCTGCATTTGTGTGTAGCCTCGATTCATTGCGTGCTTCTTGAACAATATAAATAGGGACTAAGAGGATCTCCTCAAAGTGCTGGACTCTCTTTTCTGAATAGACAAGGGCTCACCAAGCTTGACGACTTGAGGCAAGTTGAAGCAAAGTACCCAGCACTACTTTTCAAGCAGCAGCTTACCGCATTCCTAGAGAAGATTTACGGAATGATCAGAGATAATCTAAAGAAAGAGATCTCTCCTCTTCTTGGGTTATGTATACAGGTAATTTCTTTATTGCTCGTTGTGTTTTTTTAGCTTAAACTTCATTACATTTACCGGTTTAATCTAAGCGCTTGTGTACATGATATAGGCACCACGAACATCAAGGGCAAGTTTGGTGAAAGGTAGAGCACAAGCAAATGCTGTTGCTCAACAAGCTCTTATTGCTCATTGGCAAAGTATTAGGAAAAGCCTAAACGCTTACTTGAATCTAATGAAAGCAAACAATGTGAGTCTGAAATACCATTCGGAATAAATAAAAGTAAAACTTAAAAAACATTTTTGGCAATGTTGATTACATTCTATTTTTTGTATGACAATGCATGACACAGGCTCCACCCTTCTTAGTCCGCAAAGTATTCACACAAATATTCTCCTTCATCAATGTTCAGCTTTTCAACAGGTATGTTTCACTCTTGTGATCTCTCTTTTTGTATTTTCGTAAACCTCTCTTCGTCGGTTGACAGATACATTTCTCTGTGATTAAACTGTGCAGTCTTCTTCTGCGTCGTGAGTGTTGCTCATTCAGCAACGGGGAGTACGTTAAAGCAGGTTTGGCTGAATTGGAACAATGGTGTGTAGAGGCTACCGATGAAGTAAGCCGTGATTTCATCATGCTTTGCCTTATCATTGCTCATACAATTTCATTAAACTGTCATTTTATTACAGTATGCTGGCACAGCGTGGGATGAGTTGAGGCATATCAGGCAGGCAGTTGGTTTCCTGGTATAATTCTTAGTCGAGGCTATGCCACTCGTTTTTTATGCTTCTTCCATTACATTGTTTTCTGTTGTGAACTTTGTTTGCTTTGGCTCTTTCTTCAGGTCATTCATCAAAAGCCGAAAAAGTCTTTAGACGAAATAACAAGAGAACTATGTCCGGTATTACTCTCTTCCGTCCCTTAGATAGTTACTCTTTTTTCCCCATCGAGAATTGAATACTAAATGTTACTTTTCTGGTTCAGGTGCTAAGTATACAGCAGTTATACAGAATCAGCACAATGTACTGGGATGACAAATATGGCACTCATAGCGTTTCTTCAGATGTATGTTTTACTTGTAAAACGCTAAAGCTTCTTTCGTCTTGATATGGTATTTTAAAATGTGCTCTTTTCAATACCATAGGTTATTGCAAAAATGAGGGTTATGATGACAGAGGAGTCAAACAATGCTGTAAGCAGCTCATTCCTTTTGGACGATGACTCGAGGTAACCTGAAAATAACTTGTAGTCAATCTCTTTGTAACTTTCCCATTTCTCTCGACTAACCTAATGGATCAATCAATTAAAAAACGCAGCATTCCATTCACGGTGGAGGACATATCAAAGTCGATGCAACAAGTGGATGTAAATGACATTGAACCGCCTCAACTGATCCGTGAAAACTCTGGTTTCGGATTCTTACTCACACGTAAAGAAGGCAGTAGTACATCATAACTGTCCTCAAGGAGCTCGGTATATGGTCGGTCCATCTAAAATACGATTTGTTTCTTCTCCATATGCATAAACACATCGTGTGAGCCACTGCGTTATGCGCATTTTGTGTATATCTTTTTCTATTCTTTCTTCTTCTTGCTTTTGGGGTTCAATCTCTGGCCTTTGTATTTTGTGGAGAGGCCGAGTTTATTTCATTCTTTCGACTTCTCTGTAGTTATGTCAACTCGCAGGGGTCATTTGTTTTTCCGCATTTGGTTTTTGTCATAGGAAAGGCTTTAGGTGTGTGTTGTTTTGATACTGTCTTTGCCCAAACAGGGTTAAGAGAGTATCTTAGTCAATTATTATGTATTTGTTGGCTTGTGAGAGTCTTTTTATAATCCTTTTTGGGGAAATTGTAATGAAGAAACAATAGTTTGTTTTCACTATTCTATATACTTAGGTTGCATATCTACATATATGTTTTCATGTCATTGCCAATGAGTTTCCTTATTAGTACAATTAAGATTTGTTATATTCTTGCAACATTGTTGAGTAAAAGATGAAACAGAGTCAGAAACATCCACTTGTGTCTCTGTTAAGTAGTTGAGAAGGGTGATTGCGATGTACATCTAGAATGTATGCACGTTCGGGTTTAGCATCCATTCACGAGGAGAACTATGCGCCGCATCCCGAGGACTTAGCTCTGTAACAGTCGTCTTGGAACTGAAGAACTTGGATCTTATCGAGGTTAGTTCTCGTAGTGCTTCTGCCATTCTCATCCTATCCCTTGGATACTCTTCGGAACACCTTATTCCCACCTGCAAAACCAGTCTCAACCACTCTCGGATAAAGTTGCTGCTTCCATCTACCGATAAGACAGATTTTGTGTAGCTGTGGAGGTTATAATCGCCTGCAAATGATTCGTCTGTCGGTTTCTTCCCAGTGAACATCTCCAAAAGTAAAACTCCGAAGCTATACACATCTCCTTGTATTGACGGTTGGCCTCCCATTCCATATTCTATACACCATTTTCAAAGCAACAACATATAGTGAAATCGGATAACTCTCAGTTAAGTAATACTTCTTCTGTATATATGTTTATTTACCTGGTGCAGCATAGCCAATGGTGCCTCTGACACCGGCAGAACTAAACTGGTTTAGAAAGGATTCTCGATCGAATTTATAGAGGAGCCGAGCCAATCCAAAGTCACTAACATGAGCAGTAAGATCATCGTCTAGAAGAACATTGCTTGGCTTAAGATCACAGTGAACTACAGGGTCATGACAATGAACATGCAGATACTCCAAAGCGGAAGCCACATCTATTGCTATGTTGAGTTTCTCTGCGAGTGTCAAAGTTCTCGAATTCTCGTTTGCACTTTCAAGATCCTCTGGCTGCAACCACATCTCCAGACTTCCTTTTGGCATAAACTCATAGACCAGAGCTCTGAATTCATTTCCTTTGGAATCAAGGCTTGAACAAACCGTCATCAGTTTCACAAGATTACGGTGTCTAATACCCTTGAATGTTTCGCATTCCGCCATAAAGCTTTTCGTAGCTCCATGCTTCAGGAGGTTCAGAACTTTAACAGCAACGAGTTTACCATCGACGCCAAGGGTTCCTTTAAACACATCACCGAAGTTGCCTGAACCAATCAGATTGCTTGAAGAGAAGCCACTTGTTGCATTATAAAGCTCTTCATAACTTATCTTCTCATAGAACATCCCCACAGTAGTTGAACCAGATGGGTTACTACCACTCGCCTCCGCCTTCTTCTTCTTATCCCTCCTCTTCTTGAACCAACACAGAGAAGCCACAACTATGATTAACAAAAGTGAAGCTAAACCTATACCAATACCACTGACTATCTTTTTTCTAAGTGACATACGCTTTCTCGGCCTTGGTGATCCTTGCAAAATGCACGGCTTTAGTTGCATTTCTCTGATGCCTCCACATAGATTCTTGTTTCCAGAAACCGAAACTGCTGTAGCATTCCGGAACACTCCAGTTGTTGGCACCTCTCCCTCGAAATTATTCATAGAGAGATTCAGATTCCACAGCAAAGGAAAATTGGCCAGATATTGAGGTATATGGCCAGAGAGATTGTTGTTGGAGAAGTCAACATTTTTCAAGCTTACCAACCTTTTTATATCTGGAATGGCTCCGTCAAACGAATTTCCTTGCATAAATAGAAACTCCGTCGAGAGACAACCCCCTAAAGTTTGTGGGATGTGTCCTGATAGTTTGTTGTTTGAAACACCTAGTCCAACAAGAAGTTTTAACTTCCCAACTTCTTCCGGAAAAGGACCTGTCAAGAAATTGTCTGACAAATCTAAGTAAGCTAGAGACGGAATTTGCGTTATTTCCCGAGGTATAGTCCCATTCAACTTATTTCCATCAATCCATAGGTCTAGCAAGTATTGACAACTTCCAAGACTCTGTGGGATTCTTCCTTGGAAACTATTGCTGTTCAAATGGATCTTTTGCAACTGAGTCATGTTGCCAAAATAAGATGGTATTTCTCCCGATATTGCATTGGAATACAAATCCAGAACCTTCAAAGACGAAAGCTTCCCGAAAGAGACTGGAAGTTCTCCTGTCAACATATTTGTTTCTAAACCGAGTTCTTGCAGGCTTATGAGATTCCCGATGTCGTGAGGAAGGCTTCCTGAGATATGATTTTCTCCGAGAGACAGTTGAGTCAATGTGGTGGATAGATTGGCAGTGGAAGCGGGCAGCTCACCTCCAAGTCTGTTGCTACTAACATCTAAATACTCTAACTGAGTGCAGTTCGCCAAAGCACCGATAAACTCAAGATCACCGGAGGAGTAGTTTCCCAGAGAATTACTATGAATCCCTAACCACCACAGACCACTTAATTTCCGGAAACTCGAAGGGATGCTTCCTCTCAGGTAATTAGTCGAGATATCAAACCTTCCAAGGCTTGAGATATTGGAAAGTGTCATAGGAACAACTCCGGTGAAACGATTTGTTCCCATAACAACCGTCCTAAGGTTCGGTAGAAGATCACCAAAATCAGCTCTAAGTTCACCCGAGAAGCGATTACCAGCTAATGATAAAGCCTCAAGTGACGACAAGTTGTATAACCCCTGAGGAAAACCACCCGAGAAACGATTCTGCGATACTTGGAAAAACACCATTTGAGTCAACCTAGCTACATCATCTGGAATCTCTCCTTCCATAAGGTTATAAGCAAAGTCAAGTTCTTGAAGTGAAGTCAAGTTCCCTAAAGATGAAGGGAACTTTCCTGTAAGCTTGTTTTCATTAAGATACATAATCACAAGCTTAGAAAGCGAACCTAACTCCGAAGGAACATCATGGCTTAAATGGTTTGAAGACAAGTCAAGGATCAAGAGTCTAGAGCAATTCGAAAGACTAGGTGGAATCTTTCCTTCAAGAAGATTAAAGCTCATGTTCAAGTACTTAAGCCTAAATAACATTCCCACTTCTTGAGGTATGTTACTACCAAAAGAGTTGTCTCCAAGATTAAGTAATCTAAGAAACGAGAGATTACCAATGGAAGGAGAGATCACACCAGACAACTTGAATCCTCCAAGGTCTAGACTTATAACCCTTTCTTGTCTCCGACCACCACATCTAACTCCAACCCATTTACAGAGTGGAGATGAGTTGTTCCATGAAGCCAAAACCTCTCTCTTGTTTACAGAAACAAGAGACTTGAACTCAAACAAAGCTCTCATGTCAGTTTCATTTGAAAACCTTGCTTGAGTAAAGACCAAAGTCAATACTAAATCAAGAAACACAAGAACAAGTGAAAGAGAGAGTAGCTTCATGTCTGCTTCAAAGGTTAAGGATGAAAGAGAAGAAGAAGAAAAAGCAAATTGAAAAATATGATTCTTTCTTCCATTAAAGAAGTTCATGGAAAGTGATTTTAATGCGGTACAAAGGGTCACTGAAGCATTGATCACTAAACGCCATCAAAATTGCGTTGACTTTTTGGAGACAATTCGTTTTCAACAAAATCTTTAAAACACAACAGTCAAACCTTAAAACCTGTGTGAAAGGAGAGAGTGTGAATGAGAGTAAGGAGAAAACTTTGGCCTACCACTTTGTCATTTTCGCGATTTGACTATATCATTCTTCAAAGTTTTGAATAGTTACGAAGACTTTGAAAGTAAACACTCACTCGATTCAGAGATTCGGAAACAAAATAATCCAAAAAGAGCAAAAAATTTAGTTGTTGATGATTCTACTTACGAGATCGGCGACTTCTACAAATCAAATGATTTTGCAGAAATTTTTTTAAAAATTAGGTTAGATTGGATCTTCCGTCGAATCTCCACCGCCATTGATGGTGGTCGTCGAGAAATCTGATCAGTGAGTGAGTGAGTGAGTGTTGTGTCAGTGTGACGGAAATGTGTTGTGGTTTATTATTCTTGTGGGCATTCGGGTTTTGGATGCATAGTATTAAGCCCCGTTCGGATATTCCCGTAATTTGAATTGCGTTCGGTTTGGGTGTATTCGGGTTTGAGTCGATTTAATAACGTAAAAGAAACCTAGTATAGTCGAAACTGTTTCGAGTCGGTTCAAATTCGAGTATTTTCGGTTTGGCCTTTTACGAACTTTTTTGGGCTTTTCGTATTTCAGGTTCGAAGTTTTTCAATTTATTAGAATACCAATTCGAGTTCGGTTCGGATTCCGGTGTACCCAATATCCAAAATATGTCAACGGATCTATTCGAATATGTTTTTGTTTGCAAATCGGTTGGGATTCGAAATCGGATTTGAATTTTTTGAGTGGAGTTCGGGTTGGTATTTCGGATTCGTGTTTTCTTCCACCCTACATCAGGGAAACAAAAACGAAGCTTGTAGTCTTTAGAACAAATTGAATCGTATTAT
>OVAN01010553.1:0-15149 GCA_900406275.1 Anastatica hierochuntica | reverse complement strand
TAGGTGCTGGAAAACAAGATTTTGAAGTTTTTAGCATAGTTTTTTCGGGCACTTTTGATGCATCTTTATTCTGAGCTACTTTTTAACTTGTAATTTTATGTCAAAGTCAAACTTTTGGTTTTGTTATACACCATTTTTATGAGCTCATAGGTGCTGGAAAACAAGATTTTGAAGTTTTTTTAGCAGTGTTTCGGGCAACTTTGATGCATCTTTGTTCTGGGCGACTTTTTAACTTGTAATTTTATGTCAAAGTTTAAACTTTATGTTTTGTTATAAACCATTTTCATGAGCTTATGGTGTTGGAAAACACGATTTTGAAGTTTTTAGCAATGTGTTTTCGGGCAACTTTGATGCATCTTTGTTCTACGCGACTTTTTAACTTGTAATTTTATGTCAAAGTTCAAACTTTGGGTTTTGATATAAACCATTTTTATGAGTTTTGAGGAGCTGGGTATTAAGATTTATGTCTACTTATATGATATTAATCATGTAAGGATAGATTTACGTCTTAATCAGGCTTATGAGAAATAAAATAAAGAAAAGACTATAAGAATAAAGGCTAAGGGGCCGTTGGAGTCAAAGCATAATATTATATTCCTAGTACTAGCATTTGTTTTCTTGAATAAGCTACTTTTAAAATAAAGGTTCTTTATATAAAAACCCTCTCTTGTATGCAATAATATATCAAGAAAATATACAAAACCTTGTATCTCTTTCTCTCTCTTTAAAATTCGAAATCTCTCTCTCTCTCTCTCTCTCTTTCTTAGAATTCAAACATGATTCTTCACTAAATCTCTCTTAATTTCTTACAATTCTTACATGGTATCAGAGCAAAGGCTCATAATCTCTCAGTCTTTCTCCTAAGTTTTCCGCAAATCATCTCATTCTCTCATACAAATTCTACTCTAAAATCAGTCCTAAAATCTGTTCTGTTTTTTTTTTCTTTCTACTTCTCACGAAAAAGAACATGGAAAAATCAAAGTTTTTAGTGATTCCAATCACTCTCAAATGAGAAAACTATCTCCTATGGTCAAGGCTAGCAAAATCAGCCTTGTGTGGCCACGGCTTGTGAAAGCATGTAGAAGAAGAAGAAGCTCCCAAGACCAAGAGCCAAGATGAAGAAGGCAAGGAAATAATCCTTGTCGATAAAGGAAAATGGTTTCAAGAAAACCAAAGTATGTTGTCTATACTTCAAAATTCGCTTGAAACATCAATCTTAGAAGCTTACTCCTATTGTGAAACCGCAAAGGAGTTATGGGATACACTCAAGAAGGTCTATGGAAATATCTCCAACATTGGCCGAGTATTTGAAGTCAAGAGAGCTATCAATGAGCTCAGGCAAGAGAACATGGAGTTTAAACAACATTTGGAAGATTTAGATCTCTTTGGGCTGAATTGGAGACGCTAATACCAAGTACTACGAATCCTATGATCCTCAATGAAAGAAGGGAACAAGACAAGGTATTTGGACTTTTCTTGAAATTAAGTCCTATCTACAATGACCTCATCAAACATATCTTAAGGTCAGACAAGCTCCCATCTCTCGAGGAAGTATGCGCCCAAGTCCAAAAGGAGCAAGGAGCTTTCGGTCTCTTTGGTGGAAAAGGGGAGATTGTCTTGGCTAATAAAGGACAATACAAGAATGATGAGGAAAAAGAATGTGATCATTGTAAGAAGAAGGGTCACACAAAGGAGAGTTGCTGGTTCCTACATCCACACCTAAGACCAAAGAAACCCGGATTCAAACCCAAGAGAACTTACACGGAAAAAAAGACCAATGAGGAGCCAGCAAGCTCATCTTCCCACGGCAAGGAGGAGGAGTTTAAAGCCTTGACAGCCTCTATGATGAGTGCACAATCTGGAATGGTGAAAAAATCATACCTTAATGCACTCATTCAAGCCTTAAAAGAGAATGCCGGTTATGTATTTGGTAAATCATTTCTTGCATCTAATATCACTAAACCATTGATTGTAGATTCCGGAGCATCTTATCATATGATTAGTGATAAGAACTTGCTGAAAAATGTGAAACCATCATTAGGAAATGTCATAGTAGCAAACGGTCATGGAGTTCCAATTAAAGGAGAAGGGATTCTTAGGCTATTTGATAAAGAATCTAATGCTCTTTACATGCTTAGTTTTACTTCTAATTTACTCTCGGTGAAAAAGACCATTAATGATCTTAATTTCATTGTTATTTTCAGTCCTAATAAGGTTCATTTTCAGGATATTAAGACAAGTAAGGTGTTCGGAAAAGGAACTACAAAGGATGGCTTGTATATGCTTCAAGATACCAAGCCATTGCTCGATTTCCTCCTTACTTTTTAAATATGTTTCTATGTCGGATAATAATGCATTATGGCATGCTAGATTAGGACATCCTCATTCTAGAGCATTAGAGTTGTTATTTCCAAGTATTTCGTTTAAAAATCATGAATGTGAAGCTTGTGTTTTAGGTAAACATTGCAAGTCGGTTTTTCCAAAATCTGAAACTATTTATGAAAATTGTTTTGATCTTGTTCATTCGGATGTGTGGACAGCCCCATGTTTATCTAGAGACAATCATAAATATTTTGTGACATTCATTGATCAAAAATCGAAATATACTTGGATTACTTTATTGCCATCAAAAGATAGAGTCCTAGATGCTTTCATTAATTTTCAGAATTATGTGACTAATCATTTTAATGCCAAGATTAAGATTTTTAGATCCGACAATGGAGGAGAATATATAAGCAACCAATTTAAATCTCACCTCAACAAACTTGGAATTCTTCATCAAACAAGTTGTTTGTATACTCCTCAACAAAATGGAGTGGCGGAAGAAAAAATAGGCATCTAATGGAGGTGGCTAGATCGATGATGTTCCACACAAATGTCCCAAAGAAAATTTTGGAGTGATGTCGTTACATCTGCTTGTTATCTCATCAATCGAATCCCCACCAAAATCCTACAAGACAAGTCTCCATATGAGGTACTAAACAAAACTAAAGCATCACTTAATCACTTACGTGTTTTTGGTTGTTTGTATTTTGTATTAGTTCCCAGAGAATTAAGGAATAAACTTGAAGCGAAGAGCACAGAGGCAATGTTTATTGGTTATTCAACTACGCAAAAGGGCTATAAGTGCTATGTTCAGGAAACTAAGAAGATGATGGTGTCAAGGGATGTACATTTTATGGAATCCAAAGGATATTTTGAAGAAAAAAATTGGGATAGCTTGAAGGATATTTCAAGCTCACCCTCGGATCGAGCTCACAATTTATGGATGCTTCTCCAAAATCTTGGCATTGGTGGTGTGGAAGTATCTAGAAGGGAAGAACCACGTGGGGTATCGCCCCAAGAAGACATTCCCATAGATCATGAAGGGGGAAACCATGAAGAAAGACATGAGGATGATGACACTTTCTCGGATCATGATCAAAGGGAAGTCCATCATGAAGAAGGAACCGAAAATGAAGTTCAAGAAGAGGTTCAAGACCAAGGAGCCGAGAATGAGGTTCAAGAAGTTGAAGAAACACAAGCCTTAAGAAGAAGCACAAGGATAAGAAGAGAGCCTTCAAATTGGAAGAACACACGTGTCTATTACAACAATCAAGCTGTGGCTCATCCTATTCAAGCTACATGTACTTTGGTCGTATATCCTCAAGAGCATCAAGTTTTCATAGCTAACTTGGATGAACAATTCATACCAAGGACATATGACGAAGCCAAAGAGCAAAAAGTATGGAGAAATGCGGTTGGGGAAGAGCATAAAACTATGGATGCAAATGGGACTTGGTTCGAATCCGAATTACCAAAAGGGAAGAAAGTCGTCGCAAGCAAATGGGTCTTCACAATCAAGTATAAGGGTGATGGAACAATTGAAAGGCATAAGGCAAGGCTAGTGGCTAGAGGTTTCACTCAAGTATATGGAGAAGATTACATTGACACTTTTGCACCCGTGGAAAAGCTTCACACAATCCGTGTTGTTCTCTCTATTGTCGTGAACTTAGAATGGGATCTTTGGCAAATGGATTTCAAGAATGCATTCTTACAGGGCGAGCTAGAAGATGAGGTTTATATGCATCCTCCTCCGGGTTTAAAACACATTGTCAAACCCGGAAATGTGTTACGATTTAAGAAAGCAATCTATGGACTCAAACAATCTCCAAGGGCGTGGTATCACAAGCTAAGTACTACACTTAATGAAAGAGGTTTTAGAAGATCTGCGGCTGATCATACTCTCTTTACACTACCTAATCCGAATGGAATAGTGGTAGTACTCGTCTATGTGGACGACATCATCATCACAGGAAGTGACAAAGAAGGTGTACAAGCCACAAAGGTATATCTTAAATCCGTGTTTGATATTAAAGATTTGGGTGAACTAAAGTACTTCCTAGGAATAGAAATATGCCGAAAGATGGGCTATTTTTATCTCAAAGGAAGTACACCCTTGATATGTTGAGATAGGTAAGCTTGAAGGAAGGATAGCTAAAACTCCTCTTGAAGATGGATACAAGATTGTACGTGAGGGGGGGGGGGGTTTGAGGATGAAACATTTGTAGATGCAAAACTCTATAGAAGAATGGTTGGAAAGCTTATCTACCTCACCATCACAAGACCGGATATATGCTTCGCCGTGAACCAACTAAGTCAACATATGCAACAACCAAAGATGCATCATTGGAAAATGGTGGAAAGGATCCTTAGTTACTTGAGTGGATCTTCGGAACAAGGAATATGGATGGGTTGCAACAAGGATACCGAGAGAGTAAGATATTGCGATGCGGATTGGGCTTGAGATAGAAATGATCGAAGATCTACTACCGCCTATTGCACCTTCATAGGAGGAAACTTGGTCACTAGGAAGAGTAAGAAGCAAAAGGTGGTGTCATACTCTAGTGCCGAGGCCGAGTATAGAGCCATGAGAAAGCTCACAAACGAGCTGATTTGGATCAAAAACTTACTCATGGATTTGGGTATAGAATCATCAAGACCGATCACACTGCATTGTGATAATCAAGCCGCCATACATATAGCGTCTAATTCGGTGTTCCATGAGCGGACAAAACACATAGAGGTGGATTGTCATAAGGTTCGGCAAATGATTTAGCAAGGAGTCATATTACCGTGTTACACAAGAAGCGAAGATCAATTGGCGGATAACTTTACCAAAACTACAAGCAAGAGGATATGTGAGTCCATCTTTCCAAGACTTGGGCTCACTAGCATTCGGATTTGAGGACCCCGTAGCTATGAGGACTTGTATTCTTTTTCCTAAGTGTGGTTTTATCCCAAAGGGTTTTCTCACTTAGGTTTTAATGAGGCAAGAAATCATGGTTCCAATCTTAACTATAGTAAGGACCTATAGTTAAGCTTGAGGGGGAGTACTAAGATTTAAGTCTACTTATATGATATTAATCATGTAAGGATAGATTTAAGTCTTAATCAAGCTTATAATAAATAAAATAAAGAAAAGACTATAAGAATAAACGCTAAGGATTCGTTGGAGTCAAAGCACAATATTATATTCCTAGTACTAGCATTTCTCTTTTTGAATAAGCTACTTTTAAAATAAAGGTTCTTTATATAAGAACCCTCTCTTGTATGTAATAATCTATCAAGGATATATACAAAACCTTGTATCTCTTTGTCTCTCTTTAAAATTCGAAATCTCTCTCTTTCATACATGATTCTTCACTAAATCTCTCTTAATTTCATACAATTCTTACAATCGGAAACAAGATTTTGAAGTTTTTAGCATAGTGTTTTCAGGCAACTTTGATGCATCTTTGTTCTATGCTACTTTTTAACTTGTAATTTTATGTCAAAGTTCAAACTTTGGGTTTTGTTATAAACCACTTTTTGAGCTTAGATGTGCTGGAAAACAAGATTTTGAAGTTTTTAGTATTGTGTTTTTGGGCAACTTTGATGCATCTTTGTTCTGGGAAACTTTTTAACTTTTAATTTAATGTCAAAGTTCAAACTTTGGGTTTTGTTATAAACCATTTTTATGAGCTTAAATGTACTGGAAAATAAGATTGTGAAGTTTTTAGCATAGTGTTTTCGGGCAAGTTTGATGCATCTTTGTTCAGGGCGACTTTTTAACTTGTAATTCTATGTCAAAGTTGAAACTTTGCGTTTTGTTATAAACCATTTTTATAAGCTTAGAGGTGTTGGAAACGAGATTTTGAAGTTTTTAGCATAGTGTTTTCGGGCAACTTTGATGCATCTTTGTTCTAGGCGACTTTTTAACTTGTAATTTTATGTCAAAGTTCATACTTTGGGTTTTGTTATAAACCATTTTTATGAGCTTAGAGGTGCTGGGAAACAAGATTTTGAAGTTTTTAGCAAAGTGTTTTCGGGCAACTTTGATGCATCTTTGTTTTGGGCAACTTTTTAACTTGTAATTTTATGTCAAAGTTCAAACTTTGGGTTTTGTTATAAACCATTTTTATGAGCCTATAGGTGTTGGAAAACAAGATTTTAAAGTTTTTAGCATAGTTTTTTCAGGCAACTTTGATGCATCTTTGCTTTGGGCTACTTTTTAACTTGTAATTTTATGTCAAAGTTTAAACTTTTGGTTTTGTTGTAAACCATTTTTATGAGGTTATAAGTGGTGGAAAACAATGTATTGAAGTTTTTAGCATAGAGTTTTCGCGCAACCTTGATGCATCTTTGTTTTGGGTGTCTTTTGAACTTGTAATTTTATGTCATAGTTCAAACTTTAGGTTTTGTTATAAACAATTTTTTGAGCTTATAGGTGTTGGAAAATAAGATTTTGAAGCTCTTAGCATAGTATTTTCAGGCTACTTTGATGCATCTTTGTTGTGGGCGACTTTTTAACTTGTAATTTTATGTCATAGTTCAAATTTGAGTTTTGTTATAAACCATTTTTATGAGATTATAAGTGCTACAAAACAAGATCTCGAACTTTTTGGCATAGTGTTTTCGAGCAACTTTGATGCATCTTTATTCTGGGAGACTTTTTAACATGTAATTTTATGTCATAGTTCAAACTTTGGGTTTTGTATAAACTATTTTTATGAGTTTATAGGTGCTGGAAAACAAGATTTCGAAGTTTTTACTATAGTGTTTCCGCGCAACTTTGATGCATCTTTGTTATGGGTCACTTTTTAACTTGTAATTTTATGTCATAGCTCAAACATTGGATTTTGTTATAAACAATTTTTATGAGCTTATAGGTGCTGGAAAACAAGATTTAAAAGTTTTTAGCATAGTGTTTTCAAGCAACTTTGATGCATCTTTGTTTTGGGTCACTTTTTAACTTGTAATTTTATGTCATAGTTCAAACTTTGGGTATTGTTATAAACCATTTTTATGAGCTTATATGTGTTAGAAAACAAGATTTTGAAGTTTTTAGCATAGTGTTTTCAGGAAACTTTGGTGCATCTTTGTTCTGGATGACTTCTCAACTTCTAATTTTATGTCATAGTTCAAATTTGGGTTTTGTTATAAACCACTTTCATGAGCTTATAAGTGGTATAAAACAAGATCTAGAATTTTTTAGCATAGTGTTTTTGAGCAACTTTGATGCATCTTCATTCTGGGAGACTTTTTAACATGTAATTTTATGTCATAGATCAAACTTTGGGTTTTATATAAACTATTTTTATGACTTTATAGGTGCTGGAAAACGAAATTTTGAAGTTTTTACTATAGTGTTTTCGCGCAACTTTGATGCATCTTTGTTATGAGTGACTTTTTAATTTGTAATTTTATGTCATAGTTCAAACAATGGGTTTTGTTATAAACAATTTTTATGAGCTTATAGGTTGTGAAAAACAATATTTAAAAGTTTTTAGCATAGTGTTTTCAAACAACTTTGATGCATCTTTGTTTTGGGTCACTTTTTAACTTGTAATTTTATGTCATAGTTCAAACTTAAGGTTTTGTTATAAACCATTTTTATGAGCTTATATGTGTTAGAAAACAAGATTTTGGATTTTTTAGCATAGTGTTTTCAGGCAACTTTGATGCATCTTTGTTCTGGATGACTTTTCAACTTCTAATTTTATGTCATAGTTCAAAATTTGGATTTTGTCATAAACCATTTTTATGAGGTTATAGGTGTTGAAAAACAAGATTTTGAAGTTTTTAGCATGGTGTTTTCGCGCAACATTAATGCATCTTTGTCCTCTTTGACATTTTAACCTGTAATTTTATGTCATAATTCAAACTTTGGTTTTTGTTATAAACCATTTATATGAGCTTATAGGTGTTGGAAAGCAAGATTTTGAAGTTTTAAGCATAGTATTTCCGGGCAACTTTGATGCATATTTGTTCTGGGAGACTTTTTAACATGTAATTGTATGTCATAGTTCAAACTTTAGGTTTTGTATAAACTATTTTTATGAGCTTATAGGTGCTAGAAAACAAGATTTTGAAGTTTTTAGCATAGTGTTTTCGCGCAACTTTGATGCATCATTGTTATGGGTGACTTTTTATCTTGTAATTTTATGACATTGTTCAAACATTAGTTTTTGTTATAAACCATTTTGATGAGCTTATAAGTGCTGGAAAACAAAATTTTGATGTTTTTAGCATAGTGTTTACAGGCAACTTTGATGCTTCTTTGTTCTGGGTGACTTCTCAACTTGTAAGTTTATGTCATAATTCAAACTTTAGGTTTTGTCATAAACCATTTTTATGAGCATATAGGTGTTGAAAAACAAGATTTTGAAGTTTTTAGCATATTGCTTTCGCGTAACTTTATTGCATCTTTGTTCTGGGTTACTTTTTAACATGTAATTTTATGTCATACTTAAAACTTTTATTTTAGTAATAAACCATTTTTATGAGGTTATAGGTGTTGGCGAACAAATTTTGACTTTTTTAGCATAGTGTTTTCGAGCAAATTTGTTGCATCTTTGTTCTGGGAGACTTATTAACCTGTAATTTTATGTCATATTTCAAACTTTTGATTTTGTTATAAACCATTTTTATGAGCTTATAGGTGTTGGTAAACAAGATATTGAAGTTTTTAGCATAGTGTTTTCGCGCAACTTTGATGCATCTTTGTTTTAGGTGACTTTTTAACTTGTAATTTTATGTCTAAGTTCAAACTTTTGGTTTTGTTATAAACCATTTTTATGAGCTTATATATGTTGGAAAACAAGATTTTAAAGTTTTTAGCATAGTGTTTTCAGGCAACTTTGATCAATATTTGTTCTGGGCGACTTTTTAACTTTTAGTTTTATGTCATAGTTGAGTTTTGTTATAAACCATTTTTATGAGCATATAAGTGCTGCAAAACAAGATCTCGAAGTTTTTAGCATAGTGTTTTCGGGAAACTTTATTGAATCTTTTTTTGGAAGACTTTTTAACTTGTAATTTTATGTCATATTTCAAACTTTGGGTTTTGTATAAACTATTTTTATGAGCTTATAGGTGCTGGAAAATAAGATTTTGAAGTTTTTAGCATAGTGTTTTTGCTCAAATTTGATGCATCTTTGTTATGGGTGACTTTTTAAATTGTAATTTTATGTCATATTTCAAATTAGGTTTTGTTACAAACCATTTTTATGAGCTTATAAGTGTTGCAACACAAAATCTCGAAGTTTTTAGCATAGTGCTTTTCGGGCAAATTTGATGCATATTTGTTCAGGGAGACTTTTTAACATGTAACTTTACATCATATTTCAAACTTTAGGTTTTGTTATAAACCATTTTGATGAGCTTATAGGTGCTGGAAAACAAGATTAAAAAGTTTTTAGCATAGTGTTTTCGAGCAACTTTGATGCATCTTTTTTTTGGGTGAGTTTTAACTTGTTATTTTATGTCATAGTTCAGACTTTGAGTTTTGTTATAAACCATTTTTATGAGCTTATATGTGTTGCAAAACAAGATTTTGAAGTTTTTAGCATAGTGTATTCATGCAACTTTGATGCATATTTGTTCTGGGTGACTTCTCAACTACTAATTTTATGTCACAGTTCAAACTTTGGGTTTTGTCATAAACCATTTTCATGAGCTTATAGGTGTTGGAAAACAAGATTTTGAAGTTTTTAGCATAGTGCTTTCGCGCAACTTTGATGCATCTTTGTTCTCGTTGACATTTTTGTTAGAATTATAAGAGATTAAGAGAGATTTAGTGTGGAAATATGAGAAACATATTTGAATTATACTAGAAAAAATAGAGAGAGAGTTCGAACTAGAAGAGAGAACAATAGAAACAAGGTTTGTATTTCCTTGATATCTTTTTTTTTACAAGTACATGCTATGGTCATTTTATATAAGACCATTCAAATTCAAATTCAAGCTAACAAATGACAAAAGTCAAAAACAAGTACAAGGTAAATAAAGCAACTTCAACCTTATTTTTCCTCTCAACCAACGACTACATGAGTAGACAGTGACAACACCTTGTTGCTTCTTTTTCAACGGATATAGACTGACTAGATATATAGCCGTTCTATTTCTCATTTCTTCCAGCAAAGATATATAGTCCGACTAGATATATAGTTAGCCTATTTCTCATTGCTTCCAGCAGAGATATATAGTCCGACTAGATATATAGCTGACCTATTTCTCATTGCTTTCAGCAGATATAGATAGTCTGGCAAGATATATATAGTCGACCTTTCTCAATACTTCCCCTCAAGCTTAACTATAGGACCTTACTATAGTTAAGATTGGAACCATGAATCATTGCCTCATTAAAAACTAAGTGGGAAAACCCTTTGGGACAAAACCACACTTAGAAAAAAGAGTACAACTCCTCATGGTTAGAGGTCTTCATCTCCGAATATTAGTGAGTCCAAGTGTTGGAAAGATAGACTCACATATTCTCTTGCTTGTAGCTTTAGTGAAGATATCCGCCAATTGGTCTTCGCTTCTTGTATAACACGGCAATATGACCCCTTGTTCAACCATTTGCCTCATCTTGTGACAATCCACTTCTATGTGCTTCGTTCTTTCATGAAACACCAAGCTAGACGCTATATGAATGGCGGCTTGATTATTACAATGCATTGTGATTGGTTTTGACGATTTTATATCCAAATCCATGAGTAAGTTCTTGATCCAAATCAGCCCGGTTGTGATCTTCCTCATAGCTCTATACTCGGCCTCGGCACTAGAGCATGACACCACGTTTTGTTTCTTACTTTTCCAAGTAACCAAGTTTCCTCCCATGAACGTGCAATAGCTGGTAGTAGATCTTCTATCATTTCTATCTCTAGCGCAATCCACATCGCAATATCCTACTATCTCGGTATCCTTGTGGCAACCCATTCATATTCCTTGTTCCGAAGATCCACTTAAGTAACTAAGGATCCTTTCCACCATTTTCCAATGATGCATCTTAGGTTGTTGCATATATTGGCTCACTTGGTTCATGGCGAAGCATATATTCGGTCTTGTGATGGTGAGGTAGATAAGCTTTCCAACCATTCTTCTATAGAGTTTTGCATCTTCAAATGCTTTATCCTCAAACTCTCCCTCACATACAATCTTGTATCCGTCTTTAAGAGGAGTTCTAGCTATCCTTCCTTCAAGCTTACCTATCTCACACAACATATGAAGGGTGTACTTCCTTTGAGATAGAAATGGCCCATCTTTTGATCGGCATATCTCTATTCCTAGGAAGTACTTTAGTTCACCCAAATCTTTAATATCAAACACGAATTTAAGATATACCTTTGTGGCTTGTAAACCTTCTTTGTCACTTCCCGTGATGATGATGACGTCCAAATATACGAGTACTACCACTATTCTGTTCGGATTAGGTAGTGTAAAGAGAGTATGATCAACCTCGGATCTTCTAAGGCCTTTTCCATTAAGTGTAGTACTTAGCTTATGATATCACGCCCTTGGAGATTTCTTGAGTCCATAAATTGCTTTCTTTAATCTTAACACATTTTCGGATTTGACAATGTGTTCTAAACCCGGAGGAGGATGCATATAAACCTCATCTTCTAGCTCGCCTTGTAGGAATGCATTCTTGACATCCATTTGCCAAAGATCCCATTCCAAGTTCACGGCAATAAAGAGACCAAGCTGGATTGTGTGAACCTTTGCTACGGGTGCAAAAGTATCAATGTAATCTTCACCATATACTTGATTGATTCCTCTTGCCACTAGTCTTGCTTTATGCCTTTCAATTGTTCCATCACTCTTGTACTTGATTGTGAAGACCCATTTACTTGAGACGACTTTCTTCCCTCTGGGTAATTCTGATTCAAACCATGTCCCGTTTGCATACATAGCTTTATGCTCTTCTCCAACCGCATCTCTCCATACTTTGTGCTCTTTGGCTTCGTCATATATCCTTGGTATGAACTGTTCATCCAAGTTAGCCATGAACACTTGATGATCTTGTGGATATATGGCCAAAGAACATGTAGCTTGAATAGGATGAGCAACCGCCTCATTGTTGAAGTATACTCGTGTGTTCTTCCATTCGGATGGAGGGTACCTAATTCTTGTACTCCTTAGTGGTTGTATAGCTTCAAATTCTTCTTCATGAACTCCATTTTGATCATGACTTGATGCATCTTCTTTACTTTCCTCTCGAGCATCCTCAGACTCTCCTTGTTCTTGAGGAGTGTCGTCTTGTTCATCTTGATTCCCCCCCCCTTCATGATCAAGATTATGTTCTTGAGATGCTAAGGGAACCGTAGACGCCTCCTTCTCATTGGCTTGGCCAATTCCAAGATTCTCCATTATGATTCTAAGACTAGTGGCACGTCTTGAGGTTTGAGACAAATCCTTAAGTTCTTCCCAATTCTTCTTGTCGTAGTATCCTTGACTTTCTAAGAACTTGACATCTCTAGAGAACATAACCTTTCTTGTCTCAGGATTGTAGCATTTGTACCCTTTTTGTGTAGTAGAATATCCGATGAACATTCATTTCTCACTCTTTGCATCCAATTGATTTCTTTGATCTCGAGGCACTAATATAAAACAAACACAACCAAACACACGTAAGTGGTAAAGAGAGGGTTTAGTTTTGTTTAGTACCTCAAATGGGGATATGTCCTTGAGTACTTTGGTAGGAATACAGTTGATTAGATAACATGTTGTTATTGCGGCATCACTCCAAAACCTCTTGGGTACATTTGCATGAAACATCATAGATCTTGCAACTTCCATGAGATGTCTATTCTTTCTTTCGGCTACTCCATTTTGTTGAGGTGTATAAGGACAACTCGTTTGGTGAACAATGTCATGCTTGGCTAAATGAACTTTGAATGCATTACTTGTGTATTCACCACCATTTTCCGACCTTAACACCTTCAAATTAGCATTAAATTGGTTAGTGACATAAGATTGAAAGTTCATAAATGCTTCTAACACTCTATCTTTAGAAGGAAGCAAGGTAATCCATGTGTATTTCGATTTTTCATCTATAAATGTAACAAAATACTTATGATTATCCCTAGATACACATGGAAAAGTCCAAACATAAGAATGCATTAAGTTAAAACAGTTTTCATAAATTGTTTCTGATTTTGGAAAAATCGATTTGCAATGCTTTTCTAAGATGCATGCTTCACAATCTAAATGATTAAATGATATGTTAGGCATCATAAGTTATAAAGCACGAGAGTGCGGATTACCTAATCTAGCATGCCACATAGTATTTTCATTTAAAAACGAGGTGCTGGTCATGCATAAAGGCGTAGAAGTAGAAGGATTAGAAAGCTTAGTCTTTTGAAGTTGATAAAGTACATCTCGGCTATGCCCTTCTCCAATGATTTTTCCTGTCTTAAGATCTTGAAATTGAACATCATTAGGCCTAAAAACCACTTGGCAATCCAAATCCACAGTTGCTTTCTTTACAGAAAGTAAATTAGATGTAAACTGAGGCAAGTATAGTGCGGTTGACTCCTTATCAAACAACTTAAGATTCCCTATTACTTCTATCTTAATCACATCTCCACTAGCTACCACCACACCTCCAGAGGCCGGTCTAACATCACTAATCAATTCCTTATCACAAATCATATGATGACTAGCTCCGGAATCAACTAAAATGGGTTTAGAGTTAAGAGATTGTGTACAACACTTCTTGGAGGAGATAATGGCCTTGGCGGCTGTGATAAAAGATATTAAGTCACCTTTGCTTATAGTTCCATCATTGGTGCTAGTAGAACATGTGTCCCTTTCCTTGGAATCACTTATGAATGCCGAGTACATAGATTGTCCCTTAATCATTTGTTGCTCGGTTTCTTTGACCTCCTCTTGAGATGAATTATTTCCAGCCATCCGAGACTTCTCACACTTCTTTGAGTGTTTTTTCTTGACTTTCTTTTGTATAGATGGACGCTTATTCTTGGCCTTCTTCCTTAGCTTGATTATATTTTCTTTTGGATTCAAAATCGGCTCCGTGACTCTTTTAAAGAGAGTGTGTGATGTTCCTTCTCTTTGAATGATAGTGCACACTTACTCTAAGTTTGGAAGAGTATCTCTTCTTAGAATATGCTTGATAAAATTGTTGTAGACCGGATTGAGAGCTAAAATCATAATAAAGACCTTGTCTTGTTCTTGTCTTTCCCTTAGAACCTCTGAATTGTTGGTGCTTGGTCTAAGGACATCAAGCTCGGACCACAAGCTTCTAAATCTACCACAGAACGTGTTGAACTATATATCTTCTTTATTCAAGTCATTGATAGCCTTCTTGACTTCAAAACCCCGAGTGAGATTGGAGACATTTCCATAGACTGTTTTTAGACTTTTCCACAATGTCTTGGCCGTATCACAATGTGAGTATGCTTCCAAGATAGATGATGCGTTTTTGCTTAGATCAGGGAGGTTTTTAGTCCCTTTTTGTTGCTGGAATTCAGAGANGATTTTCTGGTGAATATTTTCGATGGATAGATGGTATCTTTGGATCAGGAAAGACTGAACTCCTTTTAGGATCACAAAGAAGCAACTTTTAGAGAATGAACTCTGTAGTTGTAGGGTTGTTCTAAGCTTAACAAAAGCTCTCAATCACTGAGAAAGAAACAATGGTTTCTGAAATTTTACTAAAAAGAATCGATGTTTTCCAAAGTCTGCAGAAAAAAGTATTTAACCTAAACTACTAAAGCATGGCGAAAATTATTAACCTAATTGGCTAAGGATTTTCGCAGAACCCGAACCAAAATTAACCAAAAATTAATTAAAACCCAAATCCTAATCTAATTAAAAACCCAACT
>OVAN01010551.1:0-15632 GCA_900406275.1 Anastatica hierochuntica | reverse complement strand
TTTCTGCAATTATGTAGCTGGACGACCCCTTTGGTACGCCTCCGAGGTTCAGCGCGGACCTCTTCAGCAGTAGNTCAGCAGCAACAAGAGCAGCAACAACCGAGAGATGACGTTTAGATTTTAGGATTTTTTTTGTAAAATATTTTTCATAACATTTATTTTTATTTTAAAATTAAATTTATAATATATTTAATTTTCATTTATAATTTAAATTTTATTTTATAATTAGTTTTCGTTTATTTTAATACATTTTATTAATTTTTATTTCAGTTAATTAAAAAAATTTCCATAAATTGCTAGGAATTTGCGACTGTTTCTCGCAATTTCCTAGCAATATTTTGCTAGGAAATTTCGAGGAAAATACCCAATTCCTCGCAATTTGGTCGCAATATTTTGCTAGGAAATTGCGAGGAATTGCGTATGTTCCTCGCAATTTCCTTGCAATTTTTTTGCGATTTTCAGTTTGATCGCAAATTCTTCGCATTATTTTCAGTCGCAATTTCTTCGCAAATTTGCGAGGAAAACGCGACCTAACGTTTCTCTCGCAAATTTGCGAGGAAATTGCGACATAAGGTCATTTGCGACAAACGATTAACGATTGCCTCATTTTCGTCGCAATTTCCTCGCAAATGGAGATTTGCTAGGAAATTGCGATGAAATTCTTCCTCGCAATCGACGTTATTTCTTGTAGTGAAAATGAGATATTTTCTGGGAATTGAAGTGTTGCAAACCCTTCAAGGAATTCACGTTTCTTACGCCATGTACGCTTTAGAAATCTTGAAACGATTTGTTATAGAAAAATGCAATGCAGTTCGCAATCCAGTGGTGTCAGGAAGAAAACTTGATGCTGATAAAGAAAGAGAACAAAACGATGAGACATACTACAAACAGATTGTGGGGAGTCTTATGTATTTCACAACAACACGGTCGAGTCGACAATTTGTTGTAAGTCTCTTAAGTCGTTACATGACTAGTCCTATGTAGCTACACGGACAAGCGGCGAAGAGAGTCTTGAGATATTTGAAGGGAACTATGAATTTTGGGATATGGTATAAGAAAGGAGGAAGTGGAGAATTGTTTGTCTACACTGATAGTGATTTCCCAGGGGATGTCGACAGTAGAAAAAGCACCTCAGGATACGTATTTCTTTTGGACAATGCGACAATAGCATGGTCGTCGGAGAAGAAACTGATGGTCGCACTATCCACCACCGGAGCAGAGTATGTGACAGCCTTTGCTTGCACTTGTCAAGCTATTTGGTTCAAAAGGGTTTTAGAAGAACTTGGATGTGATACTAAGGAAGACACTGTGATTTTGTGTGACAACACATAGACGATAAAACTTTCAGAGAATCATGTATTTCATGGAAGGTGCAAATATATAGGTGTCCGATTTCATTTACTCGTGGACTTGGTTAAGGATGGAGAAGTGAGTCTTGAACATTGTAGATAAAAAAAAACAGGTGGCTGACATTTTCACAAAACCATTGAAACGGGAAGTGTTGGAAACGTTGCGAAACAAATTTGGAGTGTGCTCAGTTAAAGATAAGCTAAGCTTTCATCAAGTTTAGTTCAGGGAGGATTTGTTGGAACAAATCAAAAACCAAAGAAAGAGGAGCGTCATGAGTCTGATTAAATCTTTGCAGTTCAATAATTGGTCAAGTAGAGTAGATTTGGTTTCCATTATTTCAAGCAAGTTACAGAGCATTTGATCTTTCAAATTGACTATTTTAATAAGCAACGCCAAACAATCAGATGGAAAATAAGATGGATTTTATTTAAGTTCAATGGTATAGTTACCACAATGTAATGGTAGATAAAGTAGTTGACTTTAGCGTAACGCATAATCGCACGGACATCAATCACTTCATGCACCAGGAACTCGGTAAGCTGCAAAAATAAGTACATCAAAATCAGTAAATTAGATTGAGTTTAAAAAACCAAAAAACAAGATTTTGAAAGGGTGCAAATTCACATTATTTTAAAATCCCTACGTTTCATTTTGCTTTAAAAATCACATGTATACTCCTAATTAATAGATTAAAAAAATTAAGGAAAATTAAAACAAAATGTTTACTTCCGCATTGTGAACCAGGAGCAAGAGGGCGGCCACAAGCAGCAGCGACTTTGACGAGCTTTTGCATATCAATGGTGGCTTCGATTCCTTTGTTGATGACTTCACAAACACATTTCATCCCGAGGGTTCGAATCAGATTGCAACAATCTTTGGATGGTGTTGGAGGAGCTGGCTCCTTCTTGTCGATTGACTCTCCACATACATACAAAACTCCAATACCTGAATCTTGACATCCCTTTGCCTGAATTTGAGATGATAACAACAATATCATTACGACTATAATAAACTCAAAAAATATTCCTTCTTTCATTTTTATAGTTTTCTGCTATCTTGCAAGCTTCTACTACTTTCTTTTTGTTAAACTTCAAGCCTCCACTTATATACATATACAATAGAAATCAAATCATAATCACATTTTGCTCATTTTGGCAGTAGATATAACATCTATAGAAATATATCTCAGGGAATATTTTTATATAAATGATATAGTATATATATATACATATATCAAAATTGGATAGATTACTATTTTGTATTTTTGGTCAGCAATTAGATAGATTACTCTATTTATAGATATGGAGATAAAAAAATTATTTACATTCCCTAGATATGTGGCGGACTGGAATAAAAACGCATCACTAATTCTTTTGTTAAACAATAACGTTTTGGTGACAAAAAAAAGGAAATTAAAAAATGTTTAATTATGAGTGATCAAATCATGTTGACATGTAATCATGGATGGATCTAAAAAATAATATATATGAGGCGTAAATATCATATAATTAACAATATCAAATTTACATCCATAAAATATTAAATAGATATAGTTTTAACACGAAGCATGCTTTAAATGTTCAAAACAAAAAAAGTGACTAAAGTCTTTCAAAATATAAAAATACTCTTGGATTTACAAATATGTCAATATTGCACAACGGTAAACTCTAAAATCTTACTATATAAAGTTGAACGCGTTCGACATGAAAGCGACACGTATGCAAAATTATAACTCGTCGGGTTGCGACACATATCAACTTTTATTTAAATCGTGACAAGTGTTAATGTAAAAATAGAAATTGATATAAACTTATCTACTTTTTAGTTATTTACTTTTCAAAAAAGATAAACTAAAAAAATAAAAATATATTAACTTATGTTAAAATGTAACTAGATAATTAAAATATTAAACAAGAGAAAAACTATAAAATTCTAAAACAGAATAATAAAATACACATAATATTTATAATATATAACATTATAAAAGTAATAGTCTAATATATGATTTTTTATAATAGTTATTTTATATATATAGAAAGTTGAATTGTGTTTTAAATTTTGCACATCTTAACTCTTTACATTTGGTTCACACAAAATAATTATTAAAAATGTAAGAAGAACTACAAACCAAAATATATTTTTTCAAAAATGATTAATGTTTATTCATTTAAAGATATTGTTTTTTAAAAATTTTGGTAATCTCAGTCAATTTAAAAAATTTTATTTGCGGTACAAAACACAATCGATGAATAACAAAAAGTGGATTTTGAACTACAATTTACTTAAAAATCATAATTATGCGTATTATTTGAAAATAAATTTTAATCTACAACTTATTTTTATAAACATGATTATGCATATTATTAATTTTACATATTAACTATTTTATTTTTACTCGCGTATTACGCGAATCCTTATCTAGTATCAAATAAACTGCAACTGTAGATAATTAATATTGTTCATTAGTTTACTACTTTTACTAATATTTTTAATTAAAATATAGGTAGTCATACTTTATAGAAGAAAAAGATGATTTAAATTTGTTAAAGTTTAAACTAGAATTAGAAAGATAAAATAGAACAGAACATTATTTTATTTAAAAAAAAGTTTGATAAACATGTAGCTAATCCTATAGAGAGAGGTTTGATAAATAATGAAAATGCAGCTAATCCTATAGAGAAGGTGAAACATGTAGAAAAATAGTCAAAAGAATAAAAGGTCGTCAACAGATGAAATTTTTTTAAAAAGTTAAAATATTAAAAATAGTCAAAAGAAAAAATATTAAAACGAATTACAAAGTCAAATATGGGCATTGAACTTTACATACAAGAATCTACATAGTGATGATGGTGGGTCTTTGTGCCGGCTGCCAAAATCGTAAGACCATCTCTATTGGGAAGTTCTTAAATAATTTTTTAAAGGAAAAATGAATATAATATTCATTTAATGGTAAGAGTTGCCTTTTAAATCACTTAAATACGAGTTGCTTTTTCTACTGTTTACGCGGGCTCTACGACACGTAGCGATCCGCGATTGGTGAGAATTAATTTTTTTTTTTTAAAAAAATCTGACAAAAAAAAAATTGCATTGGAAATCGAGCTTTTGTAAGCTCTACAATGGAAATGCCCTAATGGATCCATTAGGAGAGAAGAAGTTCATTAAAAGATTGAAGATAAATTCAGTAAGTGTCAATCCAAAAGAGCGAAATCTCGGTCCAAGAAGAAAATTTCGGTGGAAGACATGTAATGATTTCTACCGAGGCATCGCTTCAGCATTTAATGCACATCGTCAACTCTTTGGAAATTACCTTTGTATGAAGGACACGTAATAATGCTTTGGTCTCGGCTGAAAGAACATATGAGGATATTCGATTGTCAACAACAACTTTGTTTATATTTTATTTTGTATAGTTTAGAAACTCCTACTCTTACGTAACTAACTCGTGTACATATACTCTGTAAACGATTGCATCTAGATCAAGGGAAGTTAATAAAGCTTCATGGTATCAGAGCCAAGTTGCCTCTGAACTTTTTTTTTCTCAATTTTTTTCCTTATTTCCTCTGTCTCTTCTCTTTCACGTCTCTGTTTCTCTTTTTTCTTACAATTCTTTTGCTCATTTCTCCATGGCTGTCGCTAATGCTAATGTTGAGAGAGCTTTCGGTGTGACTAACATCAAGTCTCACATTCCGATCATCCTTGATTTAGATGATCACAATTACGACGCTTGGCGTGAATTGTTTTTTATGCATTGTCACACTTTCGATGTTTCAAGTCATCTTGATGGCAGTGCTGATCCTACCGATCCTCTATGGACTAAGCGTGAGAACATGGTAAAACTATGGCTATATGGTACGCTAACTCCTAAGTTGTTTCGCAGTTCCTTCAAACCAGGTGGATCTGCTCGTGACATTTGGCTCCGCGTCGAGAATCAATTCCGAAACAATCGTGAAGCCAGAGCTATTCAAATCGACAATGACCTTCGAACTACAGAGATCGGAGATATGACAATCCAAGCTTACTGGTAAAGGCTCAAATCTCTCTCCGACCTGCTCGCAAACCTCGACGCTCCTGTCCCTGATCGTACGTTAGTAATGTATATGCTTTATGGGCTTAACGAGCGCTTTGATAACATAATCAACGTTATCAAGCACCGTGAACCCTTCCCCACCTTTGATGTTGCTCAATCAATGTTGGAGATAGAGGAGACGCGTATTATGAAATTTGCCAAGTCGTCTGCGACTCATAAGGACAATGCGTCGTCGTCTACCATTCTCACCGTTGCTGAGCCATATCAATTTGCTCCCCGTCCTCAACCACCTCGAAACAACAACTCAACCAATCATGGTGGTCGTCGCAATAACAACAATCGATTTAGGGGACGAGGAAACAACAACAACTTTCGCCCACCATACCCTAGCTGGCCTCCGCATCCATACTAGCCCGGTCCAGTTTCTCATTGGCCCACTCCACATCCGTTTTGGGGTCCATATATGCCTTCGTACGCAACACCAAGAGCTTCTGCACTAAGACCATCGCCGCCGCATCATGCCAATCTCACTGTTAATGCTCCACAACCGACCACGGATTTTTCACACGCCTTCAACACAATAACTTTGGCGGATCCCATAGCTACCGAATGGTACATGGACTCCGGAGCCACAAGTCATTTAGCGGCAGATGCAGATATCCTTACTTCTTCTCTTAGCGATAACATCAATCACTCGGTTATTGTTGGCAATGGTTCTCATTCTACGGGTAATGCTTCTCTTTATACTCCCACTCGTCCTTTGACTCTAAATCGTGTTCTTATTGCTCCTCAAATCGTGAAAAATCTGATTTATGTTCGAAAGTTTACCAAAGATAATTTTTGTTCTGTTGAGTTTGACCCGTTTGGCTTTTCTGTGAAGGATCTTCACACACGAGCGGTTCTTCTCCGCAGTGACAGCTCTGGTGATCTTTATTCGCTTCCGCCTACTCTTCCCACAGCTCCCTCTCATGCGTCTGCTTTGCTTTCTTTGTCACCGGATTTATGGCACAAAAGACTAGCTCACACAATTAATAATTCTTTGTGTTCTTTGCTTTCTTCTGAGTCTTTTGCTTGTAATAAAGATGGTCTCTCTAATACTTGTGAGGCTTGTCATCAACTCGGTAAACAAATAAAACTTCCCTTTAATAATTCAGATTCTCATGCTTTGAAACCTTTTGAGCTTATTCATTCAGACGTGTGGACCTCTCCAATACCAAGTATAAGCAATATCTGATACTATATTTTATTTTTAGATGATCATACTCATTTTCTTTGGGTTTACCCTTTAAGACGTAAGAGCGAAGTGTTCTCAAAGTTTGTTCACTTCTCTAATTATGTTCAAACTCAATTTCAGGCTCGTATTCAAGCTTTGCAATGCGACAATGGATGGGAATATAATAACAAAGAGTTCCATGATTATTTCGATAAAAATGGAATTCAAATACGTTATTCTTGTCCGCATAAATCCCAATAGAATGGCAAATCAGAGAGAATGATTCGCACCATTAACAATGCAATCCGCTCTCTGCTTTTCCAGGCCCATTTATCTCCGTCTTATTGGGTAGAAGCCCTCCATGTCGCGGCGCAAATCTTGAATATATTGCCCTCTTCCGCCATTAAAGGCCAAGTCCCTTTCACTCTTTTATTTCATAAACCACCAAAGTATGATCATCTCAAGGTATTTGACTGTCTATGTTTTCCCAATTTAAATCATTCGAACCTTCATAAATTGGCTCCAAGATCAACACCATTTCTCTTTCTTGGTTACCCTTTCAACCATAAAGGTTACCGTTGTCTTGATTTTAAATCTAACAAGATCATCATCTCTAGACATGTTTATTTTGATGAATCTGTTTTTCCTGCAGCTTTGTCAAAACCAGAAAAATCCATGTATCACTTTCTTGACCATGAAGAAGAACCCTCTGCCATTTTAAGGGTATTCTTCAACATCCTTTGCCTTCGCCTCCCACCGTCTCACCTTCGCCTTTGCCTACCGCTCCATCATCTTCCTCTACTACGACTCAAGCTTTGCCGCGTGATACTGCTCCTGTCTCGACCACAATTGGTCATTCAATGCAGACTAGAAGCAAAGCGGGAGTACGTAAGCCAAAGAAACTGTTCACTCTTCTTTCTACTGTTTCGCCTTTGCCTACTAGTCATATCTAAGCTCTAAATGACCTGAACTGGACGCCAACAATGACTTATGAGGTTGATGCTTTTTCTAAGAATAGAACTTGGGATCTTGTTCCTCGACCCGCTAATGCTAACATTGTGCGTAGTATGTGTTTTTTAAGCACAAATTGAATGCAGATGGCTATTTGGCTCGTTACAAGAATCGTTTAGTGGCAAATGGAAAATCACAAGAAGAAGGAGTGGACTATAACGAGACTTTCAGTCCCGTGGTCAAACCGGCAATGATTCGCGCCATTCTTGATGTCAATCTTGCTAAGGGTTGGCCAATTCACCAACTAGATGTTAAAAATGCGTTTTTACGTGGCGAGCTGGAAGAAACAATTTATATGCACCAACCGTCGGGATTTCGGAGCTATGAGTTTCCGGATCATGTTTGCAAATTACACAAAGCGATCTACGGATTAAAACAGGCTCCTCGAGCATGGAACTCCCGTTTTGCTAACTTTGTTTCTTCTATTGGTTTTCGTTGCAGCAAAAGCGATACATCTCTTTTTGTCTTCAACAATAGGTCACGCAAAGCTTATCTTCTATTGTATGTCGATGACATCATCTTAACCGCATCGGATGAAGCTATTCTAAACTCGATTATTTCTACCCTGCAAACCGAGTTTCCAATGTCTGATTCCGGCAAGCTTCATTATTTCTTAGGTGTCAAGGCCGATTTTATCAATGGTGGTATCTTTCTTAGTCAAGAAGCTTATGCTTCCGATATTATAAGACGCTCTGGTATGGAAGGGTGTAAACCATGTTCGACACCCGTAGACTTACAGTCTAAACTTTCTGCCAATGACGGCGAACTCATTCCTGATGCTACGCAGTATCGTCGTCTTGCCAGAGCTTTACAATATCTTACGTTTACGAGGCCAGATATCTCTTACGCTGTTCATCAAATATGTTTATATATGCATAGCCCACAGACTCCTCATCTTAATGCTTTAAAACGCATTATTCGCTATCTCCAAGGGATTAAGGCATATGGCTTGCAGCTCAAGAAAAGCAATATTGATGAACTAGTGGCTTATACCGATGCGGATTGGGCGGGCTGCCCGGACACACGTCGCTCCACCTCCGGATATTGTGTATTCTTAGGTTCAAATTTGGTCTCTTGGTCTTCCAAGCGTCAACAAACGGTTTCCCGTTCAAGCTCGGAAGCTGAATACAAAGGTGTTGCTAATTCGGTCGCGGAACTGTGTTGGATACGCAACTTATTTCTCGAGCTTGGTTGCCCCATTTCCAAGGCGTCGCTTGTCTATTGTGACAACATAAGTTCGGTATATCTTTCTCACAATCCTGTCAAACATCAACGCACTAAACATGTGGAGATAGATATACATTTTGTTCGGGAAAAAGTTGCTTTTGGTCAGGTTCGGGTTCTTCATGTCCCATCCTCTCATCAATATGCAGATATCTTTACAAAAGGACTACCGACGATGTTGTTTAACGACTTTCGAACCAGTCTCACCATCGTGCCACCCGACACTTCGACTGCGGGAGGGTGAAAGAATATAGGAGGATATTCGATTGTCAACAACAACAACTTTGTTTATATTTTATTTTGTATAGTTTAGAAACTCCTACTCTTACGTAACTAACTCGTGTACATATACTCTGTAAACGATTGTATCTAGATCAAAGAAAATTAATAAAATTTCATCGGCAACATTTACATCTTTTTCATGAAAGACACAAAGGTTAAAAGCTCTGCCTGACGCGTGAATTTTACCTCGGCTAAAAATTATAATTATGTCTGATTACTGCAGCAGTTAAGTCCCTATAAATATAGGATGAGGCTAAATAGAGAAGGGTCTAAATATTAGAAAGAGAAATTACATGCTTTTTTGCAATCAAATCAATAAACGTCATTTCAAAATCTCAACTCAGTGTCGAGCATCGATTGTTTTAAGTTTTTCGAGTTCTTTATTTAAGGTGGAATCCGACGACGACTTTTTTAGTTAAAATTCACCGGGCACATATCTTTTAAAAATACTTAAACAAAATAAAGAGCAAAATTCCTAAGTGTAAAGCTGCCGAGTTTTAGTCAAAGTCAAAAGGATATGTCAAAGACGAATTCTCGGTTCATCATATGGGTACTCGTTGCCAATTGAACCATGCGAGAATCTACACATCAAACTTATGCACATCACTCTCCGATGTCAAATGACCTGTGACCGAAAAAATCGCCATGAACAACATCATCAGAATGAACCTAATACAATTAACTCATACTATACACAAAGCATATTCGCCAATAAACTCATTAGTATAAGCTGTAAGAAGATTGTTTATAAGAGTAGTTTATTTTTTTTGTTCTGACATTTTGTATACTTCCTCCGTCTCACAATACATGTTGTTTAATGTTCTTTTCACACATATTATAAAAACACATTACAAATTTTATTATAGTTAAAGGGTAAATTGAGTATTAGTATTTTTTTTATTAAAACTGAGGGTAAATTAGATATTTAGTATCAAACTAAAAACATAGAACAACATTTTTTTGGTCTAAACCTAAAACGGAATTCAGAAAATAATTTTTAAATGACACTTAAATTGTAATAGAGAGTAGATGGCTTTACTTTGATGATTCAGTGTGTGGTTGCGATAATAAATTGTCCTTAATTATCTGACCAAACCTACACCAGATGTAGTTAGACTATTTGGTCACATTAATTAAAATCAATTTTCTCTGCATAATGTTTACGGTAAGGTTGAGTTTCATAATATTGTAGTAATAAAATGATGAAATCTCATCATATCATTCTCTAAAGAGTAACCAAGTGATGCAATGTAATTACCTCTAATAGCCTCAACACTACACCTAGGTCCAGCGTCTACATTAAGTTCTCTAATTAAGCTATATTGAATAATTGTTTTTCTTTGTAAAATTATGTGGCGATCATATGATGTCACAAAGCACAGGTCGTTCTTTAATATCTTCTTTTGATAGTGATACTATATGTTATGATATATATTGAAACCATAGGTAATTTATTAAGGAGATTACCCAAACATTTCTTTTGCAATTACTTTTGAAATGGCGTTTTGGGTTAGTTTGATCTTTTGTTTTTTCACTTTTGTTTCCTCAACTCCACCTGATGATCCGGTCAAGTGTGAGTCCTTAAACACAATTTGCACGGTTACAAACTCGTATGGAGCCTTCCCTGACCGGTCAATATGCGAAGCGGCTAAGGTGGAGTACCCAAGAACCGAGGCTGAGCTGGTCTCTGTGGTGGCTGCAGCCACTAGAGCCGGCCAGAAAATGCGTGTGGTGACTCGGTACTCTCACAGCATCCCCAAGCTGGTTTGCACTGATGGCAAAGACGGGATACTCATAAGCACCAAGTTTCTAAACCAAGTGGTGCGAACCGACCCGAAAGCCATGACTTTGACGGTTGAGAGCGGCGTGACGCTAAGGCAGTTGATAGAAGAAGCGGCTAAGTTGGAGCTAGCTTTGCCATACGCACCGTATTGGTGGGGACTTACGGTTGGAGGAATGATGGGGACAGGTGCTCATGGAAGTACGTTGTGGGGTAAAGGAAGTGCGGTTCATGACTATGTAACCGAGATAAGAATGGTTAGTCCCGGTTCGATTTCTGATGGGTATGTAAAGGTTCGTGTTCTCAGTGAGACTATCAACCCTCAAGAATTTAACGCAGCTAAAGTTTCTTTAGGCGTTCTTGGTGTTATATCTCAGGTATATATAAAAAAGATTACTTTATTCGTTCGTTATATATTTTCTTGTTAAGTTCTAACATTTGCAATTGTTTCATTGTATATATGGGAAGGTAACTTTTAAATTGCAACCGATGTTCAAGAGATCCTTAACATATGTGATGATGGACGATACGGATTTTGGAGATCAAGCCATGACTTTTGGGGAAAAACATGAGTTTGCGGATTTCCTATGGTTACCAAGCCAAGGCAAAGTTGTGTATCGAATTGATGACCGAGTTCCGGCCAACGCTTCAGGGAATGGCTTGTTCAATTTCTACCCATTCCGTTCACAACCCTCTGCGGCCTTAGCCGTCACTAGATCCTTAGGTACATTTTCAATTTCCCAATATATTCTCATATATATGATTTGCATAGTTTTTCTTTCGTTGATAAAATGATTTGCATAGTTGCAATAACATTTCTTATATATATTTGGTTGTTTAATCATGATGTGAAGAGGAGAGCTACGAGTATTCGGGTAATGGAAACAAGAGGTGTAAGGATGCAAAGATATTAACATCATTCTCGTTTGGAATCTCCTACGGTGTGACCAATAACGGTATATTCATCTGCCTTAAGTGATTCCATAGAAGAAGGTTGCATTACTTTTATACGTATTATTCACTATAGTTTCCAAAGCAGGATTTATATTCACAGGCTATCCAGTTATCGGAAGCCAAGACCGTATGATGTCATCTGGATCGTGCTTAGACAGCTACCCGAATGGACTGATCACGGCTTGTCCGTGGGATCCACGCATAAAAGGCGAGTTTTTCTTCCAAACTACATTCAGTATTCCTCTTACGCATGTAAAAGATTTCATCCGCGACATCAAAGCCCTTGTGAAGCTTGAACCGAAGTCTCTTTGTAGCCTTGAATTCCACAACGGTGTTCAAATCCGCTATGTAACATCCTCTCCTGCTTACCTTGGGAAAGAAGAAAAAGCTCTGGACTTTGACCTTACTTATTACAGAAGCAAAGATGATCCTTTGACACCGCGTCTGTACGAGGATTACATTGAAGAGATAGAGCAAATGGCTATACTGAAGTACAAGGCGTTGCCGCATTGGGGAAAGAATAGGAACGTGGTGTTTGATGGTGCCATTAGGAAGTACAAGAACGCGGATGCGTTTCTGAAAGTAAAGGAGAGATTGGATCCGTCGGGGTTGTTTTCTACTGAATGGACCGATCAGATTCTAGGGCTAAAAGAAAACGTTAGTATAGTGAAACAAGGGTGTGCCCTCGAAGGGTTGTGTATCTGTTCGGAGGATGCTCATTGTGCTCCGGACAAAGGCTACTTGTGTCGTGCAGGCAAAATCTATAGGGAAGCTAAGGTTTGTACAAGTGTTAGCGCTTAGAAAGTGATTACTTCCAAGCAAAATATTTGACGGTCGATAGTATGTTGGGCTTTCTATGAAAAAGGCCCATTATAATAGAGTGTATCGGAAGGGAAACATATTTTTGAGCAATATTGAGTTTTTGATTATTGACTAAGCCACAGTGTTTTTTGTTTATCACACTTAGCCCGGTTCATTTCCTCATTCAGCAAGTTCATCCAGATAATCCATCTAGATGATCCATTTGGATGGATCATCTGCAGGATGTTCGTTTTCATTTTTGTCCGCTCATCTGGATGATTCATCTGGATGCTCTGTTCTTTGCTCATCCAGATGGATCAGAATGATAGTAGTAATAAAAAGACTAAAATATCCTTGTTTTAGTATAACAATATTTTTTAGTTTTTTAATCGGATGAATGACATATAGTTTTATTTCACGGTGTTGGTGGGAAAATACGGTTTGCGCTTTTGACCCGAAAATACGATTTTGTGGTTTTTGCAGAAAAATGTGATTCTCCGGTATTAGCAAAAAAATGTGATTTTGCGGTTGTAGCGGGAAAATGTGATTTTACGGTTTGGGCGGAAAAATGTGATTTTGCGGTTTTGGCGGGAAAACACGACATTACGGTTTAGGCGGGAAAATATGATTTTGCGGTTGTGGTGGGAAATACGATATTGTTGTTTAGGAGGGACAATGTGATTTTGCAGTTTTGGCGGGAAAATGTAATTTGCGGTTTTGGCGAGAAAATACGATTTTACTATTTTAGCGGGAGAATGTGATTTTGCGGTTTTGCTGGGAAAATACGATTTTACGGTTTTGGCGGGAAAATGTGATTTTACGGTTTAGGCGGACAAATATAGTTTTACGGTTTTGGCGGAAAAATGTGACTTTGTGGTTTTGGGAGGGGGGTGATATTGTGGTTTTGGCGGAAAAAGTGATTTTGCGGTTTTGACGGCAAAAAGTGATTTTGCGGTTTTGGCGAAAAAAAGTGATTTTGCGGTTTTGACAGAAAAACGTGATTTTGCAGTTTCGACGGTAAAATGTGATTTTGCGGTTTTGGCGGGAAAACGTGATTTTGTGGTTTAGACGGAAAAATGTGATTTTGTGTTTTTGGCGGGAAAAATGATTTTGTGGTTTTGGAGGGAAAAAGTGATTTTGTGGTTTTGGCGGGAAAATGCGATATTGCAGTTTTGGTGGCAAAATGTGATTTTGTGGTTTTGACGGAAAAATGTAATTTTACGGTTTTGACTAGAAAATGTGATTTTGCGATTTTTACGGGAAAATATGATTTTGCGTTTTTGGTTAAAAAATGTAATTTTGGGTATGTTATTTAAGGTTTGACTCTAATTTTTCATTTTGCTAAGGGGTATTTTAGTCTTTTATGCTTTTAGATGGATCATCTCCATTCAGATGATCCGATTAAGATCATCTAGATTTTTAAAAAATTCGTGTGTATTTTACAAAGTCATCTAGATGATCCATCCAGATAATGCTTAATTATGCACTAAACGAACAACAAAACACAGATTCATCCAGCTAGATCATCCGAATGAAGAAATGAACAAGCCCCTATTCAGACATAATTCTATTGACTAAGCCAGTTCTTGATTACAGCCAAAGAAAATTCAATTAACTTATACATGATGACTCATAATGACACCGGGAACATGGTAACCTGCCAAAAGAAAATAAAACTACAATCAAATCAAAAGTATAATCTACAAGAATAAAGATATAATAAAAGATGTGTTCAATTGCTTTTTATTTTTATCTTACAAGCAGCAATATATATATATATATATATGATATACTAATCTTTTATCAAATGATCATATCTATGAACAAGCAGAGAATTAATATATACAAAAAGTTTTTTTTTTGACAAGAGAAAAAAAAAACTTTTTTGTATATATAGCACTTTTAGCATTTAAATGGAAAAACAAGTGGGTCATGCATGAGACTTACTTCCGCATTGTGAACCAGAAGCAAGAGGACGGCCACAAGCAGCGGCCACTTTGACGAGCTTTTGCATATCAATGGCGGTTTGGGTTCTCTTGTTGATGACTTGGCAGACGCATTTCATCCCGATGAGTCGGACAAGAGTGCAACAACCTTCGGATGGTGTCGGCGGAGCTGGATCCTCCTTGTCGATAGAGTCACCACATGCAACCACAACTTCGATACCTGAATCGTTACATCCCTCTCCTTGAATTTGAGATGATGACAACAATATCATTCCGACTAGAAACTGCCAAAACATTACTTCTTTCATTTTTCCTTTTTGTTTTGCCTCTATGATCAATCCCTCTCTACTTCTTCCTTATCTTATAGGCCATATATATTAAATATAGAAATGAGATTATGATCACATTTTTCTTGTTTTGGCAGTAGATCAATAGGTAGTTAATATATATATAAATAAATTATTAATCATTTTACTTTTGGAATATAGCACGTAACGGTGTTACTCTATGTATCCATACTTATATGAAAAAGATACGTTACTCTTTTTGTTCCGGGTGAATTAGCTTAGTAACCATAGAAAATACATTATTTAATTTTTTGAAAGTCTAAAAACATAATATTGAGGGTTTTTACAAAAATGATTTTCTTCGTAAAAAATAAATTCGAGACCTAAAAAATGTAATTAATTTTTGTTTTGAAAAATTAAAACTTAGTTAATGATTTTTGTTGGTACATCTCTATATTATTATTTGAGAAGTACATTTAGAAAAACAACCTTAAATTTGTAAAGAATTACATCAAATGCCATTGAGAATAAAATATAGATTAATTTACAGAAATACACTTAAAAGGAAAAGAAATTTTACATTTACACCTGTCTTTTAATGGTTCTCAAATATACACCTCCTATTTGCACAAAAATCGAAAATGCCATTTTTATCTTTTAAGAAATAAATCCTAATAGGGTTTAAGGTTTATGGATTATGGTTTAAGGTTTAGGGTTTAACTGTTAGGGTTTAAAGTTTAGGGCTTAGGGTTTAAGG
>OVAN01010550.1:0-15633 GCA_900406275.1 Anastatica hierochuntica | reverse complement strand
GCATCATATTCTTCGGGAGTTAACCTTGCTCTTCTCATTGCGATGCCAAAGCCTGTCAGGAATTGGCTTGGATCAGACATTCCTCCGAATTTAGGGAGGACGAGCTTTCCGAGGTGTCGGAGTGGAAATTTTCTAACTCGAGCAGTGAATGGGTCACTTTGCGTTTCTTGCAAAACTATATCTATTTCTGGAGCCGCACTGATTGCTTTGTGCACCTTGGAGCTCATTTCTTGTAACCTGATCTTTAGCAGTTCTATCTCTCGGTCTCTGCTGTTCTCTATGCCTTGTTGCTGAGAAACCGTCGGTGGTTGCACTTCTTGGTTAGTCGGTTGATTTTGAGTTGAAATATGGTGATTAACTGGTCCTTGCGGACCTGACGGAGTTCCAAACAAGTCATGATGAAGTTGGTTCATGAAATGTTCGGATTGTCGAGGTTGCCTATCTTGAACTTGGGGCAAAGTGTCTACGATTCTTGGTGGTGCCGACAAAGCTTCGAACCGAGCATTAGTTTGTTGGGCTATTTGCTCGATCCGACCCATCATTGCTTGGAGAGTGGCTTCCAAACCGTGAACCTCGGGGACTAGCTGTACTCCTGGAAGATTTCTCTCTAGTCCGTGCTCGGTTTGCGCATTGCCGACATTCAATGTTTGATCTGAGACATTAGCGGGTGGATTTAATTCGACTGCTGCTTCTTCTGACATTCTTTCTCTGCTTGTTGAGGCGAACATGTCGCTTGAGACGTTCATGGATGTACTCATGATTCCGAATTAGCCTGCTCGGTTTAATCTTCTGACACTGTTTTACTCCGAGTTCCCCACAGACGGCGCCAACTGTTGAACCGAGGATTGGTCCCTTTGACTTTTTTAATCCCTAAATGATTTGAGTTTTGTTTTGAAGTGTTCTCGGTTTTGCCTTTACTTGAGCCGATGTCAGAGTTAACAATAAAGATTTCCTTTTTTAGAGCAAATCAAGTTTCCGGTTTACGAAGCGAGTTGGTTGAGAATCCAAAGGATGCCGAGAAGTCTTTCAAGATTTTATTGATTTAAATTTATTACAAGTGTTTATCTCTCTATGCTTATCTTAGTCGGTACTTGTCCTCTCTCTATTTTTCGATATCTCTTACTTAATGACCTTAATGACCTATTTATAGCAGTTTAAAGTCTACAGTAATTCGATTTAATTATAGTGGTAGACCGAGGTGGAATCCACGTGTCGCCTCCAAATTTCTTCCTGTCTTCTCCTTACATGCATCGGTTGCGGTGGATGTCGAGGCCTTTGCATTTACTCCATGTGTCTTCCTTGAGGCAGCTCGGGCCGAGGAAGTGCGCTTCATTAAATGTTTAGTGAATCTTCTTCTGACTTATGCATTAAATGCTGTCAGCCATGACCTCGGCCGAAGACTGGACCGAGGTCATGGGCTTGACACTTAACGAAAAATTGTTTCTAAATCTGATGGGCTTTTGATACAGTCTTTGGGCCCAACTGTCCTTTTTCCTGGATTTGGTATCATGATGCCAAGTCCGGGTCCAACACGTTATATAGTTTTGATTTTGATTTAAAAAATATTTTTTATACTAGCTTTGATAGTTTTATAGTTTTGATACTCTAGTAATAAAAACTGACTAAACTTTACAAAACCATTAATTAATTCGATCCCTATAAATCATTAATACTACAAAAAGTTTCTGAGGGCTTTGATATTTGAAAACACTGAACACACATCCGATAGAAATATCTTAAAGAATTGACTAATAAAAACACTTTATTAAGATTCTGTTAAACACTTATTATTTAATGAGATTTACACAACTTACCACAATTTGGTAATTGCCTTTGAACCAATTCCTAAAACTATTCTCGATCACTTCTTATAACTCAAAGCTCTCTCTCAAGATATTTGTTATCTCTGTGAACAAAATCTCTCAATTCTCTCAGAAAACGTGAACCTAAGATGCTCAATAACATCTCTTATTCACCTTTCTTGTTAAAAGGAATTTCCTTAACCACTTAAGGATATCGTATCTTTTCCAATATTCATCTTTTGCTTCATGTCATCCAATCTTTCGACTTGACCTCCACGTTATCCAATCTTCCCGCGACTTCTCGTTCCAACAATCTCCCCCTTTTTGTGTGGTTAGGTCAGCTCAAGCATCATTCCATTTTCTTCGTGTAGTCTGACTCCAATCCTGAAACACACTTAACAAAGACATAACCTCCATACTACAGACTCTAGCTTCTTTTTTGTTAGCAGTTAGAAAGTCAAACAAGCACAAGTAAGAATTAGCAAATAGTCAGCATACATAATCATAGTGATTTATTTTGATCATCATATATGACCCAAAAGAAGATTTCACAAAGAAGAGTTGAATAACAGTTACAGGCTAGTCTAGATCATATCTATTGAAATAAAACAGAGATTAGTGACCACACTTCACAAAAAAAACTAGCCACAAATCATCATCCTCCTAAACTCATGCAAATCCTTAATCACCACTAATCTCCTCTTCTGTAGATTCTTCTTCTTTTTCTAGTACATCTTCAACACTTGTGTCACTATCACTTGATTCATCAGCATGATGTGCAGACAAAAAATCATACACTACCCCTGTTTGAGCGCATTACCACAAAAAAACACAACCAACATATCATAAGAGAGCAGTAAGGAGACTTACCCCACAAACGAAGTTGGACTAATCGCAGCAGACGCTCAATGTTCATAAGATCAACATGCAATGACGGAGCCAGAACCAATACTTCACAATCAGATCCACGAGAACTCTTGTCCAAACTTATCTTGTGGGGGAACACATATCGTTTGTCCATTCGAAAGCCAGCAATGCCTCTTTGAAACTGGAGCACCTAATAGATCAGGTTTGGGAAGAACAGACGCATGCGATAATTTGTTGGCTTTCTATACACATCCATGATTTGCTGATCGACCAATGCACCAAAATTGAAGGGTGTGTCATTTTCAAGCATGTAGAGAAACTTAGCTCGAATCTGAGTAAGAGTGGTGCTATTGGTCGTTGGAATCCAATTATGGCAACATAGCTTGTAAAGCACCGCCATGGAAGGAGTGAGATGTCGAGATTCAAGTAAGTCAAAATCATTCTTGGATCCACCAGAGAGTAACAACACTGCTTGAGAAATGGGTTAATCCATATAGACTTCAGATCAGCACGCCTCAGAATATCACCATTGGTAAGACAGACTCGATTGATAATCTCAAGAGAGAATTCAAACATGTCACCACGCACATACACCAGCTGCAGACCACTGGGTTAAACCTCCATGTTGGGTAAATTACTGTAGAACTCCCAAACCACTTGAGGACAATACTGATCAACATCAATCACAGTATGAATCAGACCCGCATGAATGATGAGATACTTAGCTCCTTATATGTTAGACACACCAAGGGGGAAAAGCTTTTGGTCAAGAAACTTTCTTACCCGAAAAACTCTGGTAGCGCTCTGCGGCTTCTGGAGAGGCAAGCTGCAGATTGAAAGGCCGGCACAGAGGTTCTCTGAGAGAAGGATTGCCTTGCATGCAAAGAGTGAACAATCTCCGATTCTCCTCTTGTCATGGAGCAAACTTAGGAAATTGATGGTCACCTTCACAATCATCATGACAAAAATCTTCGTCCATGATATCAGACTCCAGAGCCGGTGCTTGATCCACCGTTGGTTCATTTCCCGGTCGACGAGAAGATATGCAACGAGATGAGAAGGCAAAAGCATCTAGGTCAACAATGGCTGCAAGTCCTCTATTCACTAGCCCAATTCCACGAGCCGATATCGCTTGTCGGATAAGTTCCTAAGATTGACGGCGCGTGCGGGGAGCCATTTCTCAATGTTGGAGAAGCTTCTAGGGTTTGTATGACCCAGCTGTAATTTGCAACACACTTTAAATATAGAGCAAACCCTTCTAGAATTGAGAGATTAGTAACTGGACTTATCAGAGCCCGTCTGAGACATAGATAAGGAACATAAAAAATATATTGACAAAGACAACAGATAGGCCCACGATGACAAGACAATTGACACAGAGACGTCATTCACTTTTCAGATCAAACCCAAAAATAAACAAAGCGCATTTCATTTAGTCATCACCATTTTTCTATCTAGGCCATATGACACATGGAATTAGACACTTAGTTTAAGAGAAATGAGGTCCCCCTGTAAGATCAAGCTTAAGAATATAACCAACTTCATTTCTAAGTACTCATAACCAATCACTTTACTAACTAATGACAGAAACGTAAGAGACAACAAAGGTGAGTTAATAGTCAATCCTCCTTTTGACATTTAGAAGTAGTTGCACAAATACAAATCAATCAGTCATGTAATGTTTTGATTTATATGAAGTATCTATTTCTCTTGTAAGTGGCTTTCACATTCATTTATCAACATTGGTCAGAATCCCTTCACTCAATGACTTTCGTATATTGGCCTTGTTGTACTTGTATTCGTTTTGCCTTTGCTATTTGTTATAATAAGAGAGACTGCGTCATTGGCTACACGACTCAAAGTCATCTTCATATGATTCGAATTCAATATCTTCTTTACTTGTGTTGTTGATCTGTGAGGTAAAGGCTACCAGATTTACCATTTCATCCTCATCTTCGTCAATATCAAAATCACTGAAGCAGATATACGATTTGTCTTTTCGTTTTTGGTTATTAGGACATTCATTCTTCAAATGCCCAAATCCTTTGCACTCACTGCATTTTATTTCCTTTCGTTTTGCCAATGGGCAATCCACTCTCAGATGTCCCTATCCTTTGCACTCGAAACACTGCATATCTTGATTTCTTATGTTGAAATCTCAATCGAATTTCATTGTCCTCTGCCGAGACTGATCTTGATAACCTCTTGATCCTCGATCATCATTTCCTCGAAATGATCTAACAGCATTGCGAGTGTTGCTTTTCTCAATCCGCCTTAACATCTTATTGAAGGTTTTTGCCAAAAGTACTACATTGTCTTCAATTTTCTGAAATCTCCAATCATCAGCTTCAACATAAGTGAATGCAATGCCCTTTTGAGTTGTAACTGCAGCAGTTGCGGTTTCCATCTCCTCAGCCTTTAGCATTCCAACCAACAATTCATCAGTGTTTGCGGTCATTTTCAGGACACAACCTTATGGGCAGAGAATCTAGGCATCGCAATAGTTTCTTGACCAGTTTTTGTATTTTTTTCCAAGAACTAATGCCTCGTGAGCCCATCTGTTTCAATTCAAAGCTAAAAGTTGCCACTGTTTCATCAGGATTCATCCGCAAGTTTTCAAACTGAGACGCTAAATGATCAAGGCGAGTCCATTTGACACTCATGTCTCCTTCAAATAAGTTCAATAGTGTTTTCTAAGCATCTTTAGCAGACTCACTTCCTTGGATGAGTTTGAACTGTTCAAGATCCACAACACCAAATATTGTAAACAAAGCCTTCAGTTTAACTTTGAAGCCTTCTTCTCTGCTTTTGTCCACTTACTCTTCGGTATAGCTATTCTGCATCCATCACCATCTTCACAACATGGTTCTTCCAATCCTTCTTCAATTGTCGTCCAAGCGTCTTCATCTACGCCGCGAATCAATTGCTTCATACAAGCTTTCTAATGTCAATAATTGTTTTCATCCAGTATGACAGGTTTTTGCACAGCGATCAATTCCTTGATAGTTGTGTCCATGTTTTGTGTAGGATCTCAACATGTAAGATAGATTGACCTGCTCTGCTACTAATTGAAAAGACTCAACACACACACAGTAGGAATATCTCAAGGAATTGACTAACAAAAACATTTTATTAGAAATCTCTTAAACACTTCTTGTTTAATGAAATTTACACAACTTACCACAACTTGGTAATTGTCACTAAACCAATTCCTAAAACTATTCTCGCTCACTTCTTATAACTCAAGACTTTCTCAAGATCTTTGTTATCTCTGTGAACGAAATCTCTCAATTCTCTCAGAAAACGTGAACCCCAAGATGCTCAGTAACATCTTCTTATATTGTCATCTCATATTCACCTTTCTTGTTAAAAAGAATATTTCCTTAACCATTTAAAGGTATCGTATCTTTTCTACTATTCATCTTTTGCTCCACGTCATTCAATCTTTCGACTTGACCATCGTGTTATCCAATCTTCCTGCGACTTCTCATTCCAACAGAGACCATATATTTTCGGCACAAAAACCAACTATATATATACCCTAGGCCTCACCTTTATATTTGTATTTTTAATAGTTCAATCTATTTTACTTAATTATCTTTAGTGTGAAAACACATGTACATATCGAATATTATAAACCTACTTGCATGGTTAAAAAAAATATAACTCTTTACCAAAGCGAAATTAACATCAAGTGGTAAGTGGTAACCACAATCGAACATGGAAGCCACTTCTAGTTGACATTCTCAGATTGCGCTAGTCATCATAATTAATTATATCAAAAAATAAAACATATAAATAACCTCCCCTATCAAATCATTTTTCTTCCATCATCCAAAACAAAATCTTTGGAGCCACTCCAAACACAAAAGATGGCGACCACAACATCAACTCGAGCCATATTCTTCGCAGTTACTCTTCTCTTGGTCGCTATCCAAGCCGTCCATGCCGACTATTACCGTCCGCGGTTACCTGTACTCCCTAGTCCTCCGGCTCCCTACGTCCCAGAGCCAAAGCCGTACCCAACTCCCTACGTCCCACAGCCAAAGCCGTACCCAACTCCCAGTCCCAAGCCTATCCTCTATCGTCCTCCTCCTACCTACCAACCACCCACCGGCTCGTTTGAACAACAGTTCCTTGATCCGCATAATGCGGTTCGGACCCGTCTAGGTATTTTTCTCTATGTTAATAAAAAAACGTTATGACCATAAATGTGTATTTGACCATGTTTTTGAATCCTATCCGATCAGCAGTCGGACCGCATCCTACGACCGCGAAAAAGATTTTAGATAGGTTTGTGGTTAAATAAACGCAACAGGTTTTTATTTTGGATGCAAATTAACAATGTGAATCGAATGACTCAAACAAGCTGATTGATATCGGTTCAGCTGAGTTTCCTAAACTGTTAAAATAGATTATCAGCATGCTATATATTAGGGATTTTTTCTAAACATATATAAAAAAAAGTTATAGATTTTAGATTCAAGACGTATTCAAATCTTGTGGTGGGTCTAATGTACGGTCAAAAGCAGTAGACTATGTATCCTGCAAACGACCAATTGGCTACTTGTTATTATGTGTAGAATGAAATTATAGGAGAATGGAATCTTTATAAATTAATAATAGATAAATTAATATTTCGGTAAGTCAAACATTTTTTTTGTTTCAAATTGATTTTTTGATAGAGATAATCTCTCTATACCTCTCTACAATAATAAATATCTTCGTCTCAAAAATATTAATTTGTAGAGGTTTTAATGTATTGATAATCCAATTTTAAAGATTTGAATGATTTCATTCCATACAGGTCTGACTCCATTGGTGTGGGACGGTAAGGTCGCGGCATACGCAGCATGGTGGGCTAACCAAAGGCGGTATGACTGCTCCCTAACTCACTCTACGGGTCCATACGGTGAGAACTTGTTTTGGGGAAGTGGCTCAGACTGGTCACCAACTTTCGCAGTTGAGTCCTGGACCGTGGAGGCTAAGTCCTACAACCACAATACTAACTCGTGTGAAGGCGGTATGTGCGGTCACTACACTCAGATCGTGTGGCGTGACACCAAGCGGTTAGGTTGCGCTCGTGTTGTGTGTGAGAACGGCGCAGGAGTTTTCATCACTTGCAACTACGACCCACCGGGTAACTACGTTGGAGAGAATCCTTACTAATTTTTCTAACACTTCTTGTTCTTAATTCAAATCGCGTGGTGATTTCTTAATGTTTTTTCCGTCGAGCTTTTATTATACGTCGTACGTGGATCATATATATGTTGGAGGTGTTATGATCGTTGTCTTGTTTCTACTTTTCATCTTGTAATGTCACGCCCCAAAATGATATTTTTATTGGTATACATTTTATTAGCCACAGAAGTTCATCCCAACATAAAACGTGGGACTCATTACCGGATAGGTTGAAACAACTATATAAATTAGCCAGAAGAGATAAACCCATTTAAAATGTCATCGTTCTAGCTATTATATATTTGTAAAGAGAATTCATATGAATTTATGATAATTCGTTTGAAACTTGCATGAGACTTGAGGATAGATCATGTGAGTTACATAGGGTTTACATCTTAAGTACGTAGCATGAATTCTTGAACCGGACAAATTCATTTGGTCGCTTAATTTAACGATACAAAACGCGCCAAATTTGGTAAAAGTATATTTTTGATGGGTTGTAAAATAGAAACTATTATTCATTTTTAGTATTTTTTAATACAAAAATGTTTATTTACTCTTTTAAAAGTAAATTTATGATCAAATCACCTTTTAACCACATTTATAAACAACAATACAAAATTTCGCGCGAAACACGGATAACCCTGTAGTTTTAAAAAAACGCAATTTTCCTTTGTAAAAAGCATACAAATTATGTATTGGAATAATATATGTGTAATGTTAAAAGACACACATTAATTTACATATATTTTTGGAATATTTTGAAATCATACACTATTTTATATGTATTTGCATATTGGACATTGTTACGGATATACCTATCAATAACCGTAAATGCAATTACAACCATCAAGTAAGATAATCACGTATAGGATACACACAAAAACCCCACAAATACATCTAGGTTTCTAATAAAATATACATCCACTAATTTCCTTCAAAAAGTCATTCTAAATAAGATAAGAGAGTTCTTATACATAAATGATTTGATCAATAGGGTTTTTGGCCGATGTAGTTACCAGGAGGATCATAGTTACAAGTCATGAAGATTCCACCATTGTCGCACACCACACGTGCACACCCAACCCTCAAAGTGTTCTTCCACACGATTTGTGTGTAATGGCCACAAATCTGGCCAGGGTCGCACGTGTTTGAGCCGTAATTATAAAACCTCTTCTCGCTAGCCCATGCAACCACCGCGTCGGCCGGAGACCAGTTGGCGCCATATCCCCAGTAGATGTTCTCGCCGAGAGTAAACTCTCCATCTTGGAAAGAGTGTTTCAAAGCACAATCCGATTTTCTTTGATTAGCCCAACTTTGAGCGTAGTTTTGGAGTCTAGGGTCCCATATTAAAGGAGGTTCCAATCTTGTGGCACGAATTAAGTTGTGTCGGAACAAGAATTGTAACGAGTCGTGGTCACATCCAGGACATATGTTCCTACAGATTTGGAATATCTGACCAAGCGTTGTAGCTTTGGTTATTGATATTGAAAGGAAGATATTAATTGCACCTACGAGTAATATTACTCGTAAATAGGATGACATATTCATCCTTTATTCTTTTTTTTGTTGTTGAGATTTTATTATCTTTTGGGTGCTTATGGGTCTCGGAGGTTTCAGGTGTTTCATTTAAATATACAAAAAAGTGGAAAAGATAAATTGTGTTGGAAATGTATGGATACAATTTTGAGTTTTTGTTATTAGCGGCTTTATCTATTTATTAACCGCGTAACATGGACTACCAATGTGATGATTGCAAATTTGGCAAATTGTAAATTTGAGGAAAGAAAAGGATAAACATTGATTAACTTATTATCTTATCAAAAACATCGATTTATTATTATTCTTAAACATTCAGAAAAAAACATTGATGTATTATTGGGGGATATGATAAATTGATAACGTAGATGATATGTTTGTATTGTCTTGTGAACACTAATGTAGTCCGTATCAGATATGCTACTGTAGTCAACGGAACACACAAATATTGAAATATGTCACAACATGCCAGGACAATTTTGCCCTCACAAGGGACAGACAACATTATTTCAATGAAAAACTATTGAATCTAGACGTCAATATTTGTTTATTTCTAGTTAAATGATGCAAGTTTTTTTTGTTCACTTTGCTTTATGTTTGCGTTCAAACATCACGTCTATGTTTGCGTTCGCTATGAATTGACATGTCTATTTTTTTTTTGGTGTTCGCTATTTATTTGACATATTTTACCTTTGATTGCAATAAGTGAATCTGAAGTGTTCTGGAGACAGTCTTGAGTCAACTAACAATTGGGGTTCCGTATAAATAGTGACAATTTTTAAAAAATGAGTATGTAAATATCATTACAGAGATAATGAACGAAGAGATACGATCGAAAAATAATGTCCTTGAATCTAAGAAAGCTAACTAAAGAATAGTGGCAGTTGATAACAAGAATATGCAACAAACAACCCAATAAAGAAGTTATTAATCCCCTTCTTGAAGAGTTTTATGGCAAGGATGTTTGTTTCAATGATTGTCTTTCCAAGTAGTATATATGGTTGATGTGTGACCGAACCCTTTCACTTTATTCGAGATGAAACAATGTTTTCATACCCAACCCGGACATCGACCCGAAAATTTTTCGGGTCGCCGGGTCTTCGGGTCAATCCGAACTGACCGCGGGTTAATTAATTAATAAGTATTTCAGTTTTTACTATAATATAGATTTTTTATGAGTAGGTAACTAATTATATATATTTGAAATTGTTATTAACAATAAAATACAATGTGGTGAAGTGGTTATGCCTTCTCAAAAGTAATGAAACAACCTGAGTTTGAGTCATCGGACTCGCTATTTCTTTAAAATTTTATTTAACCGCAGTTCTTGGTTGGTCCGGGTCTCCGATTTTGCCGGTCCAACTACAAATCGGATATTAAATGAAATCCGAACCGGAAATGTCATCGGGTCGCAGTTCACCCGGTCGGACCGGCCGGTCCGGTCCGGGTTTCGAAACATTGAGATGAAGTTACTTCCATATATTCATAATATATACATTATGTTATTTTTTGTTTTTTTTCTTATAATCATTGTGTTATTTTCCTCTTTAGATAAGGATATTTACCTTATTAGATTAGGTCAATTATGAACGAGGGTTGCATATATACTCAGGCCAAGAGACTTAATCAATAACACAGAAATTCAGCTACTCAAATCTTGTCATAGTATCGGAGCAGGAAGAAATCCTAAAAGCTTTTCTATCGATAAAAATTTACCTTCCTTAAAGCGAGAAACATCATCATCATCATCATCTACACTCGTTCATAGAATGCATCTACACCCGTTTTTAATTCATTCATCCTTGACCTTCATCAAGTCTATCTCTCTCAGACTTGGTGGTTTCTTTACCCTCTGTTTCTGACTCATCAAAACAGAGCATCATTATCATCATCTCTCTCTCTGCTTCTTCATACAAAAACAGAGTATCCACTTAACGATGTCATCTACAGATATTTTTGCGGCCGAATCTAAGCGACGCACAATCTCACCGTATGATCTCACATCGGCGGCAATCCCGACGCGGTTATCTCCCAACTGCTACTCAATGACAGAAACTATGAAGAGTGGTCCATCAATTTGCACATAGTTTTAAGCTCACACAAGAAGTTTAGTTTTCTCGATGGGAGTTTACCAAAACTATCAATTGGTTCTCCGTATCTTGAAGATTGGATTGCCAACAATCATCTAGTGGTTGCCTAGATCAAACTGACGATTGAATTGAAATTGCGTTCGTCCATATCAACTCGAGAAAACGCAAAGAATCTAGAGGATATCATAAAAAACGCTTCTCCGTCAAAAGTGGAACCCGTCTCCAGTAGCTCCGAGATTTTCTCTCCACGTATAAGCAAAACAATTCAACCGTTGATGATTATTTTGGACGTTTAACCAAAATTTAGAAGAAATTGAAGAACGAATGAGTTCAAAGCGAGGCAACTTCAATAAATGCAAGTGCGACCTTAACGCAACTCGTGACAAAGAACTGGAATCGGGATTGTATCGAGAAGCATTCCACCATCCCCTCTACCTGCAGCCAAGTACTATCTTCACTCATGATGTATCGAGAAACATTCCACCATCCTCTTCTTGGCCTGTGAATCGGGATTCGTGGAGACATTGCACTGGTTGTGAAAAAGCTATCCATGAACTCATGCTTTAAAATCATTGGCTATCCAGATTAGTGGGAAGACAAGCCTCGTAATGTGTCATATTCCCGAGGGACACAAGGATCTTCAAGGGGAAGCGGTCGGGGCTCGCTTCCCCGTGCCAACACCACACAGATTGTGACTTCGAACGTTTTTGTGTTGTCGAATCAATCTCCTATCACTGATGTTGATCGACATGGCATTAGTGGAGTTACAGATGACCAATGGACCATCATCAAACATGAACTAGCTAGTGGCAACAACTCCGACAAATTACCCACTAGTTCTACTGCATCTTCTTCTCAACAAGGGACAGTTCATCTCACTCCCTCATTAAACCTCGAGAATGTTTATCTCGTCAAAGGATTTGATATAAATTTGATTTCTTTTGGTCAACTAGTTACCGACAATTATTTGGTGGGACAAATAAGCGATAAACTTTTGGTTTTACAGTACCACACTACGAGGATGCTGATTGGAGTGGGTAAACGAGAGATAGTGGGGTTGTACCGAATTTTTCATATAGAGAATGTGACATCGTCGTAGAAAAGTATTCAGGATACTCCGGTTTTGTGGCACCACCGTTTGGGTTAGTGGATTTTCTAGTAGTAGTAGTAATAGTGAGTCTTTATTTAAGAATTGTGATGTTTGCTTTCGAGCAAAGCAAACGAGACAAAGTTTTCTAGATAGTTCGAATAATGCTAATGAAGTTTTTGATTTGATTCACTACGATCTATCGGGACCATACCGAATGTCTTCTTCTTGTGCGACTCATGCTATTTTTACCATTGTTGACGACCATCCAAGGCCATGTGGGTCTATCTTTGGCCAGATAAATCAAGTGTAGCTCGCCATCTCCTTGATTACCAACATTAATCGAGAGAAAGAAAGTTAAAACAATTCGGGGTGACAATGGAACAGAGTTCCTATGCCGTTCGAAATTATTTCAAGAACACAAGATTATTCATGAGATTTCATGTGTCCACACGCCACAACAAAATGGACGAGTAGAACGAAAACACCATCACATACTGAACATAGCTCGAGCTCTTCGCTTTCAAGCTTACCTACCGGTAGAGTATTAGGGAGATTGTTCTCACCGCCGTTTATTTGTTTAATGGGAAGCCATCACAACTCCTCTCTGGGAAGACTCCATTTAAAAGGATGTTCGACCGACCTCCATCTTTCGATCATCTCCGGGTTTTTTGGTGCTTAGCTTATGCACACAACCACGATCATAAAGGGAACAAGTTCGCTCCACGTAGCGGTCATTGCATCTTTCTTGGTTACCTATATGGGAAGAAAGGCTGGAAGCATTAGGACCTCGGCAACGATATATTCTTCACGTCTTACACTACAAGAAACCAGACTCATAACAACGATGATAATCGTCGTCAATTTATCGTTATTCAGGTATAACGACGAAGTAACGACGAAACGCTATTTGTTGTTAATTGTTCATCGTAATGAACAAATCGTCGTAAATTCGTTGTTAATTTTACGACGACATAATTTCATCGTAAAATACTTGTTAACATATCGTAGCAAAGTTCACGTAAATTAACGACGATTAGACGAGGAAAATATATTTCATCTCTAACTCGTAGTAACATAATGGTAAATTAACGAGAACTAAACCACATATTTGAAACAAGTATCGTCGTTAAACTGTCGTTAAGTTACGATGATTTAACGACGATAGCCGTAAAAGCTTCGTTGTTAATTCGTCGTCATTTAACAAACAATTAACAACTATTTCACAACGTGTCTGTAGCTTTGGAGAATTAAATTTAAAATTAAAATTATATTTAAAATTTTAAAATAAATAAAATAAAATAAAGTAAAATAAAATAAATAAATATATTAGTTTTAAAATATATGTAATAGAAAATATAACAAATAAAACTACATAGATCCTTTCCTAAATCTATGTCGACGCCGTCGAAATATGTCTCCGCCACATGATCCGGATCGACGGGCTGCTTTTGCGTCGCATGCATGGTTAATCTATTTAAATTTCCGGCGTTATCGTATTTTGTTCGATTTATGAATAGATATCAATAGCATTTCCATCATTTAGATAGGACAATGAAGCATTTTAGGATTGTCTCTGATCTCATTTTGTTTAGTTCGTATGCGTTCATAGGTTGTATATATGCATGTTTTTTTCTACCCTATTTCAGATATTTCGGATCATTCGACGAACGCGTGAGTCAATTAGGAGCGGATTTGAAGTCGAAATGATCAAATATTTTATGTGAATCCCGAGAGAGCCTTAATTGTAAGTTGTAACATTATTTGCCACATTTTTTGTGAGAGATTAAAATGATTCAAACATATTTTAATTTGGATGTCGAGAAAGGAAAGTCTAACGCAAACAAGTAAAGAGAAAAAATTAAGGAAGTAATATCGTTACTTTTACAATAAGCCACAAAAAGGTTTCTGCCGAAATTGTGACTATATATATTTTATTTTATTGGTAGAGAATGTTTTGTTAAAAGTATTACAAATTTTTTTTATGATTACACCTTTTTAAAATGAATAAGATCTTTATTTTTTTTTTGTTCACCGAATAAGATCTTTAATTTTTATTATTTTACGTATGCATGGGAAAAAAATCTAGCTTGTAATAAATGATTGTACTATAAAAGATGAGATCTGAGAGGACCAAGATAATCTGATAGGCAATTCACAATCCAGAAAAATCACGTTTTCGAATTCTGTATAACTAACTATTTTGCAAAACGCCAAAACGTGTTTCCCGTGACAAATATCAATGGGTCACATTATCAAAAAAATATCAATGGGTCACTAAAATCATTGATGTCTCTATATATAGACACATAACAAAACATTATATTACATACTAAGAAAAAAAAATTAAAGAAAGAAAATATGTATAACACCAACTATGGATCGATCTTTTTGTATTGCTTCTTGTGTTTCCTACTCATTGTGGAAGCCGTAAGGTTCACAAAGCCTCACTACAACCTTGGAAACATAATGGAGACAACATCATTAGTAGAAGAAGGATTCTTGGACGTGGAGAACTCAAAGTTACTTCCATGTCACCCGAATGACAAGAAACTCAAGGCAACAACAAAGGAACAGACGAGAACACGTGCTCCGCTTTCGTATTGCGTCAAGTTTCAGTCATTTCCAACTATGCAGCAACTGCTTAAAGACAATGGTGACAAGTACGAGTCACGTCCTTTCTCGGCTGGTGGGTATAATTGGTATGTATAGTCACGACGACTTCTAACTCAAAATCAATTGACAATAAATCGAAAAATTTATATTTTATATATTATTTAGAGTTGAATCATCGCTATTGTCGATGTGGGATATTTTAATACTGCACATCATTAAGATTCTAATTTATATCATTTTGACCATTTTTATTTGAAATGTTACAAGGACGCTCCTAATCTACCCGAACGACAACAAGCCAGTGGGCTCGGGTGCATTTGTTTCGCTTTACGTCAGAATCGATAACTCAACCCTCATCGCCAATCCAAGAGATGTGTATGCATGGATCAAATTCGTAACATATAAAAGTACCCTAGACACATACTATGAGGTCCAAGGTACTACTACTTAA
>OVAN01010549.1:0-15634 GCA_900406275.1 Anastatica hierochuntica | reverse complement strand
CAAGGAAATTGTTCCTCCCTAAGATCATTTGGTTATAGAGCCGCCATCATTCTCTCTTGGTCTCAGTCAAGTAGATACATTTGAGGCATGTGATATGGTTACTACAACACACGGGTAAATATGCTTGCCTTTATCTGATCAAAGAACTCTGTCCACTCTACNACACACACACACACACACACACACACACACACACACACACCAATTTGCTTGCATTTATCTTTTCAAATAACTCCGTCCACCCTACTACTAAGTATGTTCCATTTTTCTCTGCATGTAGGCTCAAGTTGATAAGGTCCAACCTTCAGGAAAGTTTGGTGTAGATACTATTTAGGCAACTGTGGAGAACCAATCCAATCCGAAGGTCCGACAAAGGAGTTTGAATTCCCATAGCTTTGTCTTTCCACTAAAAATATATTATCTATATTTTTATACCTTTTATAATAAATTCTGATAGAAGTTCCAGTGCAAATTAAGGAATTTGTCACGGATCCTTCAGTTGTTGCTTCCTCCTCAACAAACCCCAAGGCTTTTACAAAAGCAACAACCACCAATCAGCTTCACAAGGTTCCAACTGATGGAATATCTGGTGCAAAAGCTGTTCCTGCCACTGCGGAGAACCAATCCAAGGCAAAGGTTAAACCAAACCCATTGGAAATCCCTTTGCTATGAATTTCTGTAGCATATATACTTCCTAACAAAACATACCTTTTGTCTTTATATCTGATAGAAGTTTCATTTTTGCTTCAAGGATTCTGTTGTCGCGCCCTCAGTTGTTGATTGCTCAGCGACATACCCCATGCCTGTCAAAGATGCGAAACCCATGGAGGTAACTACTTTTTCCACAAAGCAATGTACATTTACCTACACCCGTAGTGGATTAACGACTATGGAAAAGACATATAGATGCGTTCCGCGATACAATAATTTTTTTTTCATTTCAATAACATAGGCCACAATACATAAAAATAATGCAACTGAGACTTCGGATGGTGCTTCATCGCCTGTTAAAAGCCATGGAAAAGATGTCAACTCTCAACCACCTTTGTTTCCTGTATAGAAATTATATACGCTGAAAAACAATCTACTCTTTTTGCATAAAGAGGACACTGATATTCCAACAACACAGACCTCTGCTGCTATTCCGCCAATTACTGAAAGACGTCAAAGCAAACGTCCACAAGTAGCAACGAATAAATTTTTGCCCCCTCTGATTATTGCAAAGAAGAACATCAAAAGAGGTTCAACAAAGGAAGGTCCCCCTGTCCCGCCTCCTTTGAAATGGCAGAAAACAATCCGTCCGCTCATTGCCAAATTCAATCCATCCGCCTCCTTTTAAAAGTGTTGTGGCAACTTCATCGCCTTCGTGTCAGCCGTGTTTTCGATCCCGCCCAATAGCTGACCCCCAACAGCTTTGATTGGATATATCTTCTCCGTGTAAGTGTTGTTCCATGCCTCCACAAAATATGCATCGGATACCAATGTATCAATACAAATTCCTATGCGAACTGCACAAGCAAACGTATGCTCACATGGTATGCCAATAAGATGCCAGTCTTCAGAAGAACACCTTCGCACATCTAACTTAAAAATTTGAGATGACCCATCTCGTGATTGTGTTTCAAATTCCATCAGACAAATTGGTCGAACCATATACGCAATTGAGTCTTCAAAACTTTTTTCCATCCGCTCACGCTCCTCTTGAGTCAGTAATCCTGTCTGTCTACTAGCTTTCACTCTCCTCAAGGAAAACCAAGACATAACTTAAATTCTAATGTGTTCAAGCATACAAATGAGAGGATATTCTCTTGCTTCCTTAATGACGTTATTCACGACTCAGCAATGTTGGACTCCATTATGTTGTACCTTGGACCCTTGAAATGGAATCTACTCTAGTGCAAAACGCCCAAGGAAATTCACTACTGTTTCAGTTCCTATATGACTTATTTAGAAAGTCTATTTATATATCTTCCTAATATCAGTTCTATTTATCTGGAAGGTTAATTTTAGATACATGTTAAACAACTATTATAATTATTTGCTAGGGCATACCAGTGTCGATCAGATAGGCGGCACACTTAGGGTTCATCTGTTAAATCTCCACAAATATCTTATTGAATTTTGCTACCGTGAAACATCTTGCCGCTTTCGCAACTAGGAGCGCAAGCCTTTTCGGCTTGAATTGTGTTTTTAATATTCCTATACAAATGCACTGCACACGCACCATGATGTGTTGTCTTATACACCTAGAAATATTTCATTAAAAAGTGTGCGTCCCTAGTTAACGTCTGCGATTGACATCATATATTTATATAATTCACAATATGTAAATCCGTAGAATTACTAAATATATAAAGCTTCTATAAATGTTGAGAAATACCATTCTTAAGTCAGCGTATATGCTTGCGTGCCTATCGGATACGAACATTAAATCNGGTATCTGGAACAAAGGTGTTGAGTTTTCTAAAGAACCATCCCCAAACGACATCACTTTCCCGTCAACTATTCCGTAATCCAATGACCAAAATTTGGAAATTTGCGTCTTGGCAACAAGCGGAGATCAAACACCCTCCATATCTCGCCTTAAGTGATGTCCCATCTACAACTACCACCTTCCTCTACCACTGGTAACCATTAATTGCCGCAACAAAGGCGATGAAGTTGAACTTGAACCTTCTTTTTCCTTCACCCAAATATGAGTACTCCATGAAGCAAAGACTGTCGGGATATTCTCCTGAAAGCAGTTCCAAATACGCGGGCAATAACGCGTAACTTCCAGCAACTGTACCGAGTGCAATATCCATTGCAATTTCACGTCCTCTCCAAACTTTCCAATAGCAGACATGTACGTTGTACTCATCTAGTAGGATTTTTCATATACCAGAAGTTGTTGGTCCCCTTTGATTTCGACGTACCTTGATGCCATCAACGTACCAATCACATGCATCATTGCTAACTTGTTGTACTGTCTGCGCTCATCGATTGTGCAAGTGTGTATCAGTGTTGCTTGACGGATATGGAAACATTCAAATCCCTCAATCTTCGCTGCATAAACTCGCCACAGACAGTTCCGTGAAATACACTTAAGGATCATGAATATAGGGGTGGATTTGGAGACCTTAAAATGGAATTTACGGTTTATGGCATGTATTGCAACCTTAATATGAAAATATTCTTTTGACTTGAAGATCCTGCCAACAAAGATGTTGTCACCCCCATGGTGACATCATACACAGCAGCATCTATAGCTGCTTATCATTCAAAAAGTAGGTTAATGTATATAAAATCTTTATATAAATGTAATTTCTAAACAAGAATCATAGAGATTAGAAGATCTGTTACCATCAACCAATGTCTCCCTATACAGTGGTAGTGCATCGCGGAAAAACAAGGCTGGGTTATCGATGTTTTCGTTTAAGAAACGCATAAGCGCCTCTTCCACGCCTCCCCATACACTTATCCTCATGTTATGTGTTCCTAAAACATTGTTAGGGTCATCATTTAGATCAATGTTGTTGGGCACAACCATGTTACCCGCTGATAGACATCCTCTTTCAAAGTTGGTGTTAACAATGAGTGGATCAATTGCACAAATGGGCATTTCCCTCTCGTTCCTTGACAGAATTTGGAATGACTGGTGCTCCTGACTGTTTGGAGACGAATCCCCAACATTAATAACAATCGCCTTTCCCCTAGCAGTCCTTCTTGCTTCTTCACTTTCTACATTGCATATACCTCCGTTGATGGAAAAATTAAGAAATGGAGCTTCTACATTTGTAGAAGTTCTATTTTCAATGACATCATCATATTCTTGAAGAAGTGCCCTCGCTGTGGTCTGGCAGACAGGGGTTTCATCCACTGCAAACTCATGCCATTCTTCTTCAGTCTCCGAACTAGAGTCCGCTGATATGGCCTCGTCAACCCAGTTAGGGAGTCTATTTTTTGGTTTAGTAATTCCTTGACCGCAGTTAATAGAAGTTCCACTTGAAATATGACAACTATATGCGACAAACAGATTTACTTCCTCAACTTATCTTCGAAGATTAATAAACAGGAGTAGGCCTTATGTGTCTCTGATATACTGTGGTGGCGCCCCATTCCCTTCTTCCACATCCATCCATTGAGGGTACTAATATGTAATTTGCAACAATAGCTGCTCTCTTCCAACCTTAAGCCCATGTCTGATTTCTTCAAAGAGATCTTCGTACACCATCCTGTCCTTAAGCTGGACAATGATTTCGTCATGGCTTACATCTATTTTGAAGTGCAAGATACTTGTATCAAGTCTTTCCCAGTGGCTGACGATGAACCAACATTTATCCCTTTCTTGAAGCTTTTATAAAGAAAAAATTTCTGTTTAGAAAAATAACAGAAAATCCCACATATATAGGATCTAAACTCAAAATTAGAAACAACTCTTGTTCAAAATCTTATTATTGATAGATTTTTGATTTCTTGACACTATGAAGAAGAAAGAAAATCTTAGAAAAGGAAATAATAATGTACATTACCTTATCTGTACTGCTTAGAACATCGATGGATGATTGATTATGATTATTCTCCATAGATGATAATTTAGAAAGGGTTAAGATTTTGAGAAGTTTTGTTTCTATATATAAAGAGGCGATATATTCCTAATCCTAATCTTTGGGAGGGAAATAAAAAGTTTAAATAAATAAAAAGCTATGGTTATGATGTGATTAGATGGATGTCAAATTAGGACAAAAATATCAATCCAAATATTCCAGCTCATGTCTCGAGGTTGCAAGTATACGCGCGTAGAGGGCTATAGTCGTCAGACAAAGTGGCGAAATATTCGTCATTATTTTAATAAGAAAAAGATTGGGTAAAATATTTAAATAATGTCCAACTTTGTAATATTGGCTTAATTAGCCCAAATAATAATATAAAGAGTTCTTTGATCACAAAGTTGTTTTTAAGTTATATATTAGAAAGAAGGTAGCTGGAAAGTTCTTATTGCTCATAGGGTAGTTTCAGATCTAAATGGACGAAAATGCCCCTGTGTCTTAGTGAGACAAAGGCACAGTTGGCTTGTGTCTTAGATAGAGGAAGGAACAAGAAAAAAACAAGCTTCAACAAAAGAAAAAAACACAGACGACTGAACATCAAAGTTGTCGTCGCTCTCGATAGAATATCCAATTGTGATTCCCGATTCTGTAGAGGTAGAGTTTGCCCACAGCAGAGTAAGTGCTTCTCAGTCTCGATTGAAATTGAAGTAACCCTAGCCAGCTTTGACGGACATGGCGCAGACATGGAATAGACAAGGCAAAAATCATATCGGAGAGTCCAGTTTGATGTTACCACCGGTGACGCAGAAACAGCAAGTTGTGAGTCGAAGGATTCAAGGCACCACAAAAAGGAAGTTTTTGCATTCAATTCAAGAGCTTCATGTAACGAAGTTAACTGCACAACTTGTAACTACTGTCGGTTTGGATTGGCTAATTTTTTTTAGGGATTGCTTCCATGATCAAAGGGGGAACGGTTACTCAATTGCTTCTGCTTAAATAAAAAATTAAACTGCCTTATACAATTAACCAACTCTATTGATTGTGACATTGCAAATAATCACTCTGAAACAATGGAAGAGAACGTTGAATATGGTGACAATAGCCATCCTCGTAGGCTATTTGCAGATGGTCGATACCCAACAGTAGGGCCACGCCTAAACATCTACTCCAAAGCAAATGTGATAGGTCCTATTGCTGCTGCTTTGTCTAGGACCCCGCTGAGGGAAACACTATGCAACTCTCAGTTTGGATCACTTTTCAATTTGCCGACTGCAAGATGCTGCAATTCTGCAAAGCTTATTCATTGTTTCTTTTCTCAACAACTGATCACGAAACGGAAGTACGAGATGTGGATGTTGTTCGGGTTTTTCCCACTCCGCTTCTCTCTCAATGATTTCGTCGGATCACAGGACTAAACTGTGTGTTCTTCATAGCTCCTTCGAATAATGATGAAAATTCTCGAGAATCTGATGGAGTTGATGCAGAAGCAGGAGCGAAATCAAATCTGTGGACTCAACTATTTGGTGCAGCAAAAGAAGAAACTGTGCACCATTGTCTCGGAATGCTGAAGGATTCAGAACTTGATGAATGGAAAAGGTTGTGACTGGCTGTATTGTTTTGGTTGATGGTGTTCTCATATGTAGTAACAAACATTTGAAAATAACACCAGAGTATGTGGATATGTTAGAAGATCTAGAATTATTTTTTGATTACCCTTGGGGCAGGGAGTCATTTCTAAGGAAAATAAACAGGTTTCTTCCTGGCGATTCAGATGAAGTAAATGAGGAAATGAGAGACAAAAAAGTGATGTCTATGGGTTCCCACTTGTTCTACAATTATTTTCACCGGAAGCCATTCCATTGTTGCTGAAGAAGATTCCAGAAACAGAAAAAAATAACTACTTTTCTCGAGAAACCCTCTGACTACGATTCAACAATTACCCTTCTACACCTTCAAGATATACTTGAAGTTGAAGCGGATCCAGAGGTATAGTTTTTGAAACATGTATTGTTTATGTTATCAATTACTGTACACTTGTATTCTAACTATGTACACCTTATTTGAGTTGTCTGTGGAATTCGACATTGGTACAACGGCGGATGATTAGGATGATGAAGTTTGATGTGTTGTGATTTTGCAGGTTTTTATTCCTGTTTTTAGTCGAGAAAAGTTATGTTTCCAAAGTATTTTGTGTTCTTTTTGGGTCATTGTTCTTCTTTGTGTTTTTCACATGTTATAGGTTCGAAAGGGATAGAAGAACGCGATATGACGAATTTATGAGTTTAAAGATCATTCTGGACAAATGCCGCGAAGAAGTTGGATTGCGAAGTGAAGCTTCTGGATAGAGTGACCTAGATTGATCGATCCACACTCCATGGATCGATCGATCCAACGCATATCGCGAAAGTCTGATTTTAAAATCAATTTATGAACCGAGGAGAACCGAAGACTGAATCGGGATACTTGAAAACATAACCTAGACTCGTGATTTACAGAGTATTATATTGTTTTTCTGAGTTTTTGAGCAAGAAAGAACCATTTTAACCTGAGAGAGAAGATTTTTCATCTGTACTTTGATTTTGAAGAAGAATTCTGATCTATACTCTTTTATTTATCAGTTAATACATCATGTCTCATCCATTTCATCTTGTCTTGATTTGATTGTTATGTGTGAGTAGAATTTTTTTGGGTTTAGGGTTTCTCATAGGGGATCTCATGAATATGTGATTGTTAGGTTGCTAGATTGGGAAATTATCAATTGATCTTCGTTTATCTTTGCGCGTAATGCTTGAATTGGCTTGATCACTTAGTAAATGAAATTAGGTTGTTTAGCGCACTAAAAGTGTTTAATTAAATGCCTCAAAGAAAGATAAATGAGAAAATTGTCTTCGACCAATAAAAATTGATGTGTAAGCAATTTGTGAATGAATCAATCCCATTTAGAATGCATGTTTAGGATTCAAAACGCAACGAAAGTTAGTGACTAGGATCCTTAAACATAGGTAGTTAGCGCTACGAAAGTAGGTTGGCTATAATTTTTTGAATTGAGTTCAAGATGGCTTTTAAATGTTTCCCTGACAACAAACCTACAATCGTGATGAAATGATTTCCCTGAGAAAACCCTGTGTCCAACGATTTTCTCTGATTGATTAACAACCGACTTGTTTCACTGCTTTAGCTTGCTTATTTCGATTTACAACATCATAACACAACCCTTATTTTTCTTCCTTAGCCCATTTTTTATTCATAGCTTTCGTGAAACCTTTGGTCTCTATGGATTCGATTACGAACCACTACAACGTACGCATCTGTACGCTTGCTGTGTTTTTTTGGGTGAAAACCTGAGCTATCAAAGTTGAGGATGAAGAGGTGTCAAATCTAGTTAACCTTCTGCATAGTGGAAAAAATTAAAGAAAGAAGAGTTTTAAGGGGGTGATGAGTCAATTACACCGATACCTAGAGCCTCCAATGAGACAGAGGCTAATGTGTTGCGGAAACCGAAGAAGAAGACAACCAAAAGGTGACTAAGGGAAGCTACTACTGATGAGAAGGTGAAATGTGTTTTTGGTCAACCATCTAAAGGAATTAAGGTGCGAAAAGAAGGGTGGCTAAAATGCACAGTGATGCAGGTGCAAGTGAGGTAGGTGTACACCGAGGAGGTGACACACGTAATGGGTTTGAAGATTTAAAGGTGTTCATTAGTAGAGAATTGACTAAATTTATGGAGGATATTTTTAGAAAGACTGAGGAGAAAGTAGGAGAGAATGATAGTGTCCCAAAAAGCAGTGGCAATGTTCGTAGTCAGAGGAAACCTGAGACAGGGGGTGCATCCACTCCCGCAAGAGGTGAAGCATCCATTCCCACAAGAGGCAGATCAACAAAGGTGCGGAAAACCCCCAATGTATATGCAAATCAAGGTGAAGGCAAGGGGTATGACCTCATGAGGTCAACCAGGGTGACAACTGCCAGAGTTGCGGGTAGCAAGGGTAAGTGAAAGGTGGCAGCAAATGTTCGAAAGGATGGTGTTGGTGGGTCAAGTGGACGATCAACCAAGAAACAAAAGGTGAAATATGCAGATGCTGAAGAGGTAGATCAAGTGGAAAAGGATGAAGCTCAAAAAGATGAGGAGGTAAGTGATTTTTGCCAGTAAATAGCACTGTATGTAGGCTTGTGTGGTCTAATATATATGTTTGAAAATCGATGACAACATAAATGGAAATATTAGATTTAGTTGTGTGGACTTGCAAGATGTTGAACAGAATATCAATTTGGATTAGATATTACAATAGGAGCAGATATCCATGAGTGTGTACATCTGGTGGTTTTGTTTTAATATGAATGTGATGTGTTGTTTTGAAATTCTTATGTACGATATCAGGTAGCTCAGGCTGGAGTGGGCGCTACCTTGTATGGCAACCAGTGTAAAACTGAAGGTTTACGACGGAAAAGATTGCAGTATCGTGGTCCACAGTGACGAGGATGAGCCGACTGCAAAGCTGGATGAGAGGTTGCAATAGTCGATGATGTGGATCCTAAGGTGGGTGAGGAAGCTATTGAAAAGGAGGCTGAGGATCTTCTTAAGGTGGATGAAATGGAAGTCGACGAGGAGATTGATATGGCGGAAAAGGGAAATATATTTAAGGTTCTGGAGGAAGGTATCCAAATTTTAGTTGAGGAGGCTTCTAAGGTGGATGCTAAGGTAGTTGAGGAAGATATCCAAATGAAGGATGAAGATTCTTGTAAGGTGGATGCTCGAGTGGGGGAGGAAGCTATGGAAAGGAGAATGGTGAGGCTTCTAAGGTGGATACTGGTTTGGATGAGGAAGCTATCCAAATGGAGGATGAGGAAGCTGCTAAGGTGGATGCTGAAGTGTTTGAGGAAGCTATCAAAAAGGAGGATGAGGAGGCTTCTAAGGTGAATGCTCGATTGGGTGACGAAGCTATCCAAAAAGAGGATGAAGAGACTTCTAAGGTGGATGCTGAAGTAGTTAAGGAAGCTATCCAAAAGGAGTATGAAAAGGCTTATAAGGTGGAAGAGGGAAATTTATACAAGGACGATGAGGAGGCCGATAAAGTGGAAGAGGGAAATTTATCTAAAGAAGAAGAAGAGGGTGATATTGTGGTTGGGGAAGTCAATGTTAAGAGTGATGAAGAAAATTTAGCTAAGGATGCTTCTAAGGAGGGCGATAAGGTTGAGGCGTTTGGGGAAGTGAATGCTAAGGATGATGAGGAGATTAATCCGAATCCGGATTTTGGAGACGATTACGAGACTCCGCATGAGGAAGTTATTCCTTCTGACAATGTTAAGTCCAAAAAAGAAAAAAGAAGTTGCAAAGAGGATCCTGAAGAGATCAACAAGAACAACATGGGTATACACTCCAGATGCAAAGGTTAAGGCTCTCTTCAAAAGCGCTGAAAAAGTTGTGTATGAGCCCCTGCAAGGAGTGGAGAAAGAGCGGTATAAAGTATTTCTGAAGGCGCTTCGCGGTGGAAAAAATATGTAAGTTTGCACAAAAAACCTGAGTTCATCCAAAATTACTTGTTACAAATGTACTAATTGGTGTAATGAAAATTTATTCAACATGTCATACACTATTGTTACAGGACACGAAGTGACAAACGAGTTTTTCGTAATAATTGGGAAGAAAAAAGTTGGATTACGACATATGTAAACATTACATAAAAAAGCAATATTTATGTAGTAAAACTTGATTTTTTTAGTTTTTTTGAGTTGACAATGTTGTTGATGCTGTCATGCATTCAATTCAGCATTTGCAAGTACTTATGTCACTGATTTGGAGGCGAAGATGCCCAACCATGATAAAAGACATGGCAATTGTGATGGACATGATGTTTATCCACGTACTTGTAATGTTGCACCCTCATTTCATGGAATTTGAGGACAAGGTGAATTTTGAATGGAGTTCAAACATTAAAAGCTTTGTTAGTGGGACAAGCAGGGGAAAATCTTTGAAGACAAAGTTTCTAAGAGATGTAGACTTGGTGTACGTCCCTATGAATTGGCGAGAAGAATATTGGGTTGGACTGGTTATAAACCCGAGGTTGAGTTATGTCGAGATTTATGATGCATACATCTACCACAATGCATAGCATGCGAAAGTTGATGCATTCATGGATCCAATTATGTAGTCACTATTGTGGGAATTGAAGCGATACTTGCCAGCAGATGTTACATATACCATTCCGACAAACCCGTACACTTGGGCGAGAATAGAAGGTGTTTATCAAAACATTCGAACAAGCGATTGTGGACTGTGTGCGGCGAAGTTTCTTCAAATGCATGCAGCTGGGTTAGGAGTCGAGGAAAAGGGAGTTATCGAAGACAATATAGTGGACATGTTTATAATGAAGTACGCGACGGACTGCTACGAAGAATTTGTTGGAGGTGAAAAAGTTTCTTGGTTTAGCGTGTGAAGTAATGCTTTAATTTGCGTGAATTGAAACTGTCAACTTGTTTAAAACTTATGATACGTTGAGTACTCTACGTGGATATTATGGTGTACCGATGTTCCTTGTTGTTAGGATTCAAATGTTACTGTTGGTGTACTGATATGCCATGGTATACGAAAGTGCTTGTACACCTTTTAGTTTGTACTCTAATGCAACCGTTGGTGACTTATAAATTTCCATATTCGACAATTCATGTCAGCGTGATAAGTGTTAATTTGTATATAGTATAAGAAATTTTTTTGCATTACACTTATCACATGGTTAATACCCAATATAGGTACTATGGTGTACGAAACGGCGCGCCCATATGGTGTACGAATATGCCATTGTGTACGATGGGCTTGTACACCTTCTAGTTAGTTTACACTTTTAATTTTCTGTTTACGACTCTTCATGTATCCCTAAAAAGTTATAATCTTTGGAAAACAAAGAGATGCAACTGTACATGTCTCTTTAAATTAACAAATCGAGGAGACACTAATAGTGCTGTTTCACATTTCACGACATGGCATCTTCTTCTTCTTCTCCACCTTTAAAGAAATCTAACAAACAACCATGAACAACTCTCAACTCTCTACCAAAAGAATTGGTTGTGAAGATCTTTTCATAAGTTGCCTCTTCGTCCTTGCATCAAATTCAGAATCTGCAACTTATTTCGAAATTCTTTCGCAACCTTTGCGACGATCCATCTGCTTTCCAGCGAATCTCCCTCCTTTATATCCCTTTAATCCCACAACATGAAAACAACTAGGACATTTTTCAAGTTTTTTTGAAGATGTCTACAAAATCGAAACCTCGATGCCTTATACCGTCATGGACTAATTGATTATTTTCATCTAGATAGTGATTTTCAAGGATATAAGTGGATCAAATATTTAGCCGAAGTAGCAAAGATAGGAAATTAATAGGCAAAATACGGTTATGGAATGATCTTACTTTGTGTTGGAGGCAAAACAAAAGAAAAGGGTTTCAAAATTTTGTCTGCATTGATCAAACCTTCAATCTTAAGCACAATAGTGGAGTTACAAACAATTAGGAATAAGATTAGAGATAAGATATTGTTGCGCGAAAAAACGAAGATGAGAATTATGTAAAAACTATACGATCGTGACAATTGCAATTGCGATGGCTGAACAAAGGTCTACTTACCGAACTTCATCGCTTCAAGTGTTTTTGGTGAAGCCAAGGGTGTGATGACTTATTGTAGGCACACATTATGTTTTATCCTTAGAAAGTTAAATACATCGCAATTGCAAATTCATAAATACTGCACAACATTCCTTAACAAAATGATGCTTGAGAAATATTAAAGCATGGACTTGGGATCTATGGGAACCAAAATTCACACTGCCAATGTTCATAATCGAAAGAAAGCTAGGAAATCCTAACTTTCCTTGAAGTCTCGGATTTCTGCTAAGCCAAACAACGACATATGAAAATACGAAATAACAAACGACGAAATAAAAGTAAAAGAGAATAAAAAAACAGAGTTGAGCAATTGAGATCTTATTCCGAATCTTCATTGAGCGTTACAATAGGTGATAAGCCGTGGCCGCGAGAGATGTCAGCGATTATCCTAGTTCTAACAGCGTAAGACTTGTAAACCTAGTTGAGACGCAGCTCGCTAACAAAAACGAAAATAAACCTAATTGCTCTAAGTGTGAGTTGTGAAGAAATTTCTATGTGTGTCCCATTCTTCTCCTTAGCCTCTTTTATATATGCCTTCGTAGGTTAGTCCGGTTTCCTTTTCCGCCCTAGATTCGAGTATATCCTTCCGCGAAAATATTCATTTTTTCGAGAATATTCCTTATCTTCAAGAATTTTCCATATTTATCTCCAAACTTTAACTTTATCGTGTTTTCCATTTTTCTTTCGCGTAACTTGGGTAAATCGTTGACATAGTTAGGTGCATTCTTATCCGGAATCATAAGTGGACTTTTATCGCGTTCTGGGCCTTCCTGGGCCGTTTTGCAAAGAAGTGACTTTTACGATTTCTTTCGGAGAAATCGTTCTTCATACGATTACGCGGTGATGGTTCCATGAAATGATAAGACCGATCGTATAGTTAAGATAATATCGGTGTTCGAGTTAACCGTTATCATTTTATACGATCGATACAAAGTTTTTACGAAAAAGAACAAGTCTTTACAATTATTATCGCGAAACTTTATCGAAACTCCAACCGAGATGAAACAAGAGACAGTCACACCGAGATTCGAAGGAGAAGATGATCGAGAGGACGTGGTCTAGTAAACCGTGGGAGACTAGACGTTGCCCTTTTCTAGACGCCCAACGGGCGACTTGACTTGTCACGAGTCTAGTCGCCCGTGTCTAGTCGCCCAACGGGTGACTAGAATTTCCGAGGGTCTAGTCGCCCAATGGGCNGGGCGACTCGACCTTCCATGAGTCTAGTCGCTCATTGGGCGACTTGACTTGTCAAGAGTCTAGTCTCCCATTGGGCGACTAGACTTGCTATGAGTCTAGTCGCCCAATGGGCGACTAGACTTGCCAAGAGTCTAGTCGCCTAATGGGCGACTAGACTTGCCGAGATTCTAGTCGCCTATGGGCGACTAGATGGTTTGATATTTATTTGATTCTTGTTGAACTATTTTGGTGTTCTTTATTGTTTTTACAGGTTTTAGGTTGCTTTGGAGAGAAACAGAACAATTTGGGCCAAAAATGGATATTAGGAATGCAGAATCATGTTGAAGTGTCAAAAGTTTTTCCTTTATTGAAAAATTTCCCACCGTTGTATCGAGCTGAATTGTTGACACAAGATAGCCACAAGAGTTAGCTTTAATTTGAATGTGATTTGAAGGAAATTCAACGGTATAAGCAAAAGTTATGGTAATTTTACTGAATACCTGTTATGCTGGCAACGAGGAGACGAATTCGCAGAAATGACCATCCTGACAGAAAGACAGAGATTGATCGATCTTGAGACAAAAATCGATCGATCCCTGTCTCGACGCGACCAAAACCACTTATTTTGAACCAGAATCAAAGATTGAAGACCCATATTACATATAAAAACACCCATACTCGTTTTTAGGTTTTAAAATGTACTTTTTACGAGTTTTTGAGAGCAAGAGAGAAATTTATAACTTAGGGATAAGAAGCATCTTCTGTACTTCGAATCTGAGAAGCTTTCTGAACCCTTACTCTTTATTTTTTCAATACAATCATGTCTCTCTTTGATTTGATCTGTGTTTGTGTGATTATCATGAGTGAGTAGTCTATTCGTTGGGTTTAGGGTTCTCACATAGCGATTAATGAATTGTTGATATAGAATTTTATGATTAGGGATTTAATCAATTGGATCTTCATCTAGGATTGTTCAGAATGCATGAAATTAAAACTGGCCACTTAGTTTCTGATCTTAGGTTGTTTAACGCCTATAAATTGTTTATTTAAATTCCTGAAAGAATCCTAAATGAGCAATTCTTCTCAAGGTAATGGAAGTTGATGTTTAAGTGAATTATGAACCTATCAAACCTTTTTAGAATGCATGATTAGAAATCAAGAGTCAACGAAAGTTAGTCTCGAGGTTTCTAATACATAGGGAATTGATACTACAGAAGTAGATAAGTTATATATTAGTGTTTGAGTTCAAGACGATTTAAAACTTGTTCCCTAATCTATAATTTGAATCAACAATGAATTGTTTCCCTGAGAATACCCAATTCCCAATACTTCTTTGATTGAATTACAACCGTGTTGTTACTTGCTTGCTTACTTTGTTCTCTTAATTTCGATTTATTGCATCTTTTAAAAGACATCTTTTTCGCTTTACCCCGTGTTTGATCTGACTTTCTTCGTGCTACCTTTGATCTTTGTGGATTTGATCCCGAACCACTACAACGTACTTCTGTGTGCTTGCAGTGTTTTCTTAGGCGAAAACCTGAGCTATCAGGTTTCTGTTCAAGGATTAAGTCTTTCAAGGATGCCTTCGCTGGTTTGTGTTTTTGCGATAGAACTTTCATCTCTTCTTCGATGATGATGAAATCCGTACCTGATGCAATATGGATCAGCAGCCAAATCAAAGGACAGAAGCTAAGTCGTGAACCAATGAAGTCAAGGATCATGGCATGGTTTAATGGCTTTGCTAAGGAGCTAATTGGNATGGCATGGTTCAATGGCTTTGCTAAGGAGCTAATTGGTATGATCCATGAGGTATTGGACCGAGGGAAGTATAAGGATTCAAGACACATCGTGTTGGGCTTGAATATTCATGGAAAATCAGTCTTCAGACATATCTTAGTCCACACGAAGAAAGGCCCATCAAGCCTAAACCTTATATGGTCGAATAATATATCAATCTGACGGCAATGCGAAAATCTACAACCATGCGAAAGGGCCCAATCAGATTGTTAATTACTCGATTGTTATGTTTTGATTTTTAGACTTAGTTTATTTTCTTAACTTAGGGCCTAATTTCAAGCCCATATTTTTAAGTGATTGTCGAAATCCAAGTCCTTTTTGGAAAAGGAATTTCGAGAATCCTTTAAGTGATTTTCTTGTAGTTACAATGTAAAAGACAAGCAACAACCAAGCTCTCATTGATACTATCACGGCCAGCATGGCAAGTGATGGACGAGAAATTAGACGAGAAGTTGAATGAGAAGTTTACGGTCT
>OVAN01010548.1:0-15634 GCA_900406275.1 Anastatica hierochuntica | reverse complement strand
TATATGTATATATATATATATTGAATAAGTGGGTGTTTAATATCTTCTCCACGTTTTGGTTTGATTCTTAATTTTTTCCTTTATAACTACTTGATTTTCCGCATCTGACACACATTTTTTATAAATATTTTTAGAATGAGTAAATTGGTAATATAATATATATATCATTTTTCAAATTTATTATGCATGGTAAATATAGATATTTGTATTATATTTTAAAGTTTTTGATTTTCAAATTCTAGTCATCGATAAATTTATTATATATAAGATATTTTAAATTAGGTTTGTTCCACTTAACATATTTTACATAGCACTAAACTATTTTGCAAATTTTGGCATTCAACTTCGCTAAATACTATATTTATAATCTATTTATTAAAATATAATTATTTGATAATAATAATTATTTTTTTGTGAATGAAATTTTTATTACTTTTAAAATCTGAATAGATATAGTGTAAAATAAATGAATTATTTGGTTGATGTTAATCTAATAGTTTTTTAATTTGTGGTAAATTTTATACTATATCAAAATCTAAAAAGAAGCTACAAAATATGAAAATTTATACATTTAGATACGAATAGGTTTTTCTTTTTAAAATGTTTCTTTTTTGAACTATTTCAATTTTCTTTTAAAAATGTTAATTTTAACAATTAATTTGTAGATGATAGCTTTATAATTGACCACCTTAACTTTTAATCTAAGCCAATTCACTTTGCAAGTTTTAATTTAAAAGTTTTCTTTTTCTTTTGATGTTCATTTTTGTTAATTTTTCTTTTGTCAAAAATTTTTAATTAGAAATTCTTTTTTTGTTCAAAAATTCATTCAGAGTAGTCATATAATCAACCAGTCCGATTTTCAATCTAAGCCAAATTCACTTCACAAATAATATATATAAAAATATATTAGGGTCAATTTTCTTATAATCACTTACCCAAACATGATTTCTTATAACTATCGGTTCATGTGACTATTCACCAATTAGCCAAACCTGATTTTACCACGGATCAAAACGCAACTGAACTTTTGTTAGTTTGAGTATTTATCTTCTTCTTTCAATTTTTTAAGCTCTTAGACTTGCACATTGTATTATATCAAATCATGTTTATCTATTTGGTGCATGAAATATTTGGTTCAAAAATAAGTCATTTGGTTGTACAACCATCAATTCGTGTGTATTGCACCAAATCAGATGAGAAGACCCAAAAAGTAACAATCGATCTATACATGAAACAATTATGACTACTCCAATATGCTGAATTGTAAATAAATTTTCTTCTTTTCTATAATCAATTAAAATTTCGAAGTTTGCTTTATGTTTCACAATAATCGTCTTCTTTACACTCGAGCGGCCGGACCTTGTTCCCGGGAAACTTGCTTTTTTTTTTTTAATATATATATATAATTAAGTACACAAGAATATTTTCAATTGAATTAAAAAGGATCGTAATTTTGTCTACAGCCAACCAATTTAGTGCACGTGGATATTCTGCCTGTTGCTGCTAGTCTTCTACGGCCCAAAAGACGAAAAGAAAAAATATATGCTTTGTATGATGTCTGAATTCATTAATAAATTAGTTTTTGTGAAGTAAATAATCCCTCTACAAACTTCAAAAATAACTTCAGCTATTAGTTTTTAAGTTCCAAATAATTATTGACTCTAATGATCAAGAAAAAAACTGTATGCAAAATTAATCATGATTTTTTTCTTTGTCAAGTGAGTGAACGATAGTTTTGTAACTTCCCTTCAATATAACTATTTGTATAGACGTTCTATTTTTCCACCTATGTGATTCTATTATGAAACTAAATGCAAAAGTTGAATTGAATGGAATGTCACATTCACCAATTGACATTGTAGAAATGTTGTTTCTAAACCCTAATCCTAAATCTTAAACCCTAGACCCTAATCAGTAAGCATTAAAACCTAAACATTAAACACTAAATCTTAGCTCTATACTTTGCCCCTTAACCTTAAACTCTAAACCTTTAACCCTAAAATTTCAACCCCAAACTCGAATCTTTAATAAGATATTCCAAAAAGGTGTCATAGTAAGATGGAGTCACACTTATATGTTCTATAAAAAATAGACATACTGTATTTTATAGACAGTCTATTTCCGCGCGTCTATTAATTTTTGAATAGACTGTCTATTTCCGCGCGTCTATTAATTTCACAATTAACCAAACATCAAGGGGGAGGAAATGTGATTGGGGTTCACAATTTTATTTGATAATGTGAAAAGTATCACAACAAAAAGTTTTGAGAATGAGCGATCTAAAAAAAATTCAAACCTTTAAACTCTAAATGCTAAACTTTAAACTCTAAATACAAACCTCTGGTCATAAAATCTAAACCCTAAAACCTAAACTATAAATTCAAACCTTATATCATAAACTCTAAACCCTAAACTTTAAACTCTAAATCCAATCCCCAAGTCATACATTCAGAAATAGTAGAAAAAAATTTGAATGAAGTGTTAAATAAGAGGGAAAATTTGTGGACATATATTGGAAATAGTAATACTATAAAAAAATTAAAATTTACATATTACATGAATTGTAACATCTTGACTACTAACATTTAAAATATATATCCGATTTGAAAAATTCAAATTATGCTAAATTTCTTAACAAAAGTATAACTTTTTGTGTAATTGAAATTTTCTCTAACATTTTTTTAACATACAAAAATCTTATTAAAGTGTTGTTGGCGTGTTGAAAAAAATGAGAGAGAGAGAGGACACATGGATGAGAGTGGAGAGGTGGGGTGTTTTTGTAATTTCATTTGAGGAGAGAGATTGATTTTGTTGATGTTAGTTAAAAATTAATTAATCAAGCTTCCATGCATATAGCACCAAATTTTCCTATTTTTTATTTTAAAAATTATATAATGTGGTTTTTAGTTATTTGACCAATTGACCCAAAAATAAATAATGTTGTGATAGATGTGAGAAAAAACATATAAAACATACAATAAATAAATGCAAAGAGAAATACTAAGAAATTTAAAGACGTTTATCCAAATGGTTATATCTACAAGCAAAGAGAGCATTTTTACTAAAGAAAACTGATTTTCTGAGTATATTCCTCTCTCTTTTTTTGATTTGGCAAGTTATCGACTGATCACTTTAATTCTTCCATAACTCATCAAGAAAACAAAATTGGGATCGATCGCTTCCTGACCTTGATCGATCAATACCTTCCTCTTATGAAATATAATGATTCAAGGCATATTTCAAAATTTTTTACCTTGATTTGAATCTTCGAAAAAAATGTACCAAATTACCCTTTCTCGTGCCAAAAAAAGACGTACGTACCAGATTCTCTCTTTGACACAAATGTTTTGTCGAACCAGATGTCTAGTCAGACCATAACCTCCGTAGATCAAAATGCCCTCATTGGGCATGATGCTCTTTTAAGTTAGATGCCCATTAGGGCCACATGCTTCTTAAGAACTACACTAACAACTTGAGATGTTAAGTAAGTCAATACATTTCTTGAACTTCTTCTGAGGAATTATTGAACATATCCACAAGATTTTTAGTCGTTCCTATCTTCTTCACTTGAATCCTCTTCTCATCTATGGGAAAGTGATATCTCACACCAATATGCATGGTTCTCTCATGATGAATATGATCATTTGTTAAAAACATGGCATTCAAGCTGTATACAGTAGCTAGATCATAATGCAGACTAAAATAGATGAGTAACCCTCTCAGCCGTATTCGTTTATTAGCAGCTTTTCTGAATGTCATATGCTCCGCTTCAGTTGTAGAAAATGTCACTGTTGACTGCATAGTAATTTTTTCAGCTAACAACATAACCTAAAAGCAAAAAATACATAATCAGTGATAGATCTCTTGTTATACACATCTCTTGTACACAAAATCAGATGAGCCTATAACCTTACTCGAATTCTCATCTCCATAGGAAAAACCAACCTCATATATACCAGTAAATCTTCTTCACAGCTATATAATGTTTCTTTCCTGATTGAACCATAAACTGTTGGCAATACTAACAACATGTGCAAAAATAGTTCTTCTACAGACCATATCATACATCAAATTTTCTAAAGCGCTCGCATTAGAAACCCAAGACATATACTCGTTCTTTATGTTAGACATATTAACATACATGATGAGATGAAGATTAACAATACATGAAGTATCAATATGCTTAGTAGAAAGCATCTCGAATGTTGTCAGCACTTTTTCAATGTAAACTTTTTGTGACTAAAACAACTTGTTCTTTTTAACCCTCAAGATCTTCTTTCCTAGAATCTTCCTCGCTGCATCCAAATCCTTCACCTCAAATTTTTGAACTCTACAACTCTTTCAACTTCTCAATATCACACTTCTTCTTTGTAGCTATCAACATGTCATCTACATAAAGCACCAGGTAGATATATGAATCTTCTTTCACCTTGCTCATGTAAAAACAACAATCATAAGGACTCTTTTCATAGCCTAACTTGACCATTTTAGCTGTCAAATCTCTTGTACCACTGTTTGGAAGACTACTTCGGCTCATATAATGACTTTTTCAACTTGCGCACGTGGTCTTCCTTGCCATTAATTTGGAAACCATCACGTTGAGTCATTTATATCTCATCCTCTAGCTTGAAAGCAGTATTCACATCAAATTTTTAATATTTCTAGCAACATTTTGATAGAACTATGTATGACCACAAGTGAGAAAATATCGTTGTAGTTCACCCCTTCTCTTTGATTGAAACCTCTGGTGGTGATTGTCTATCCTTTATTTTAAAAATCCACTTACTTGTAATAACCTATTTCTCATGTGGTAGTGTTGTCAATTCACACGTATAATTTTTCTCATCAGACTCCATCTCATCTCCTATTGCATCAAACCATTTCTCAGACGTAGGGTTCAAAATGACTTTCTTGTAAGTGGGCTGCACATAAGTATTCACTTCCTCTGAAATCGACACTGCATAACCCACCATATCCTTAACATTATACCTTTTTAGTGGTTTGACATAAACTCTCCTTAGCTTATCCTTAGAAATACTGCATTTTAGAGATCAAAAATTTTGATTTTTTGACGAAGAAGATTCAGGTTCTCGTCAACCGTTGATCAATACTGATCGCCTGCTCATGATAGATCAATTTTGGGCAGTCTGCCAAATTTTCTTACGAAATTTCCTGTACCTCCACGTTTTTGCTAATACCATTATCCTCTGCTTCTAGACTGAGCTCAATTTAAACCATAAGCATAGAACTCTTGTTGAAGATAACATTTCTACCAATCATAACTCGTTTTTCAGATGGAGACCAAACCCAATATCCCTTGACACCATCTCCAAAGCCCATAAACATTCTCTTATTCGCTCTTGGTTCTAGTTTACCTTCATTGATACAATAGTAAACCATGCAACTAAAGCCCCTTAAAACTAAGTAATTAACATATTTACCTTACCACATCTCCTAAAGTTTCCTACACTTGATGCTTGAATGCAATCCTACATTAATCAAAACACAAGTTATGTTTATTGCTTAAGCCCAAAACCTCTTCTCTAAATCAGTATTAGAGAGCATGCACCTCACATTCTCCATCTATGTTTGATTCATTCTTTCAGCTACACCATTTTGTTGTGGTGTTTCCCTAAACCCCTATAAAGCTGATTGAACTTTAGTGAACATAATTCAGACCATTACCAGTACGGAGCCTCTTGGCCTTCTTTTCAGTATGATCCTCTACCAATGTCTTCAATCCCTAAAGCTACTTAAAGCTTCACTTTGGTGCTTCATAACAATTATTTAAGTCTTTCTAGAGTAATCATCAATCATAAACATAAAACACATGTTGCCTCCCATCGACTCCACTCTTCCTGTACCCCAACAATTTGAATGGATATAATCCATCCTGCCTTTCGTTATATGAAAACCTTATGAAAATTTCTCTTGTATCTTCCCAAAAATATGGTGCTCACAAAACTCAAGACTCTTAGTTTTATGACCACAAAGAAAATCTTGCTTCGACAAAAATATGTATCCCTCCTTTGCCCATATGACTTAGCCTCATACGTTAAAGCTTAGTCATATATTCCTCACAAATCTTTGGAGAAGCAATATTTGTTAACTTGTCAATGTAAAAACCTCTAATAAATACATATTACCACGTAGAAAAGCTCTCTAAATCACATTTGAATCCCTGTAGATCTTAATGACACCATCTCCACAAAAATACATGAAACCTCTGCTATCCAAAAAACTAATTGAAATCAATTTTTTGCCATTGATGGAACATGTCTAACCTCAGTCATTGTATATAATCTACCATCATGCATCATGAGCTTAGTAGACCTGACTCTTGCAATCTTGAAAAAAAATCATTTAACATCTTAATCTTACCATCAAGTACCTCCTCCTACTCTGATAACCACTAATCTTTGGACACATATGGCAAGACACTCCATTTTCTAGAACCCACAATCCCCAGGATGAGATTTTCCATGAGTAACCAGAACAAGATCATCATCAAATTTGGCTTCATTCTTAGCTAATGTAGCGGAACCAGATTATTTCTTCTTTTTAGAACAATTTGACTACCAATGTCCCATCTCTTTGCAATAATTGCAAACATCATTCATTTTAGGCCTTGGAAACAACTTCTTATCCTTCAACTCTTGCCTGATTATCTGTACCAAATCTAGATGCCTTGTGATGCAACTCCCTGCTATGAAATGCTGACCTGATTTCCTCCATACTAGACGAAATGCTCAAAGGAACTTGGCAAAGAAACCAAAAAAATTAGTACCGCATCTTCATCCTCCATATTAACATCTATATTACGCATATCAAGTGATATCGAATTTAACTTGTCAAGATGATCTTGGAGTTGTGTACCTTTATTCTTCCTCATAGCGAAGATACGTTGTTTCAAAAGCAGCGTACAACCCAAAGCTTTGATATCAATTTGTTGTAACGAATGTGGAAAAAACATATTAAACTAAACAATAAACGCAAAGAAAAATATACAGAGATCTAACGTGGTTCACCCAAAGACCTATGTTCACATACAAATAGGATACTTTCATTAATAGATGTTGATTTTCTAAGTACAATTCGTGTTACATCTTCAAAATTAAACACCTATAAATATATAAGAACATTTATATCAAATTTCTTTTTTCCTATCTGACAAATTAACGATTGATCAATAGTAAAGATCAATCGACTCCTTGTCTCGATCGATCCCTTTCTCTACTGAAACAAAGTTGATTCAAAGCATATTTCAACAAATGAAGTGAAAATAAATGAAAGTAAAAATGTTAAAGTGCGAAAGAAAAACGAATTATACTTTTACTCCACTCTCCAATTGCTTAAAATTATCTCCACATACATAGAGAACTTTATACCTTTTCGTCTTTTCACTCTTATAGTTGAAACTGAGAGTAAATTTTAGTGATGACGAAGCGAGAGTAAATATTAAATTTTCTCTACTTTTCTTTTCTTTGGTGGTGATGATAAACAAGGAGATCTAATAATTAAATTAAAAAATGGCATAGATTGAACAAGAAAGTAAATATTAATTGCTTATAATGGAAATCTTATGGAGGGTTTAAATGTGGGCTTCAATTGCTTCTTATGAAGTACAGAGATTCAAGAGAAGTGCCTACAAAATCTTTGTCACGCATAGGCTTTCTTTCATAGCCTTTTTTCTATTAGTAGACTCATGTATGTATGTACGTACATTTACACGTTAACAAACTAATATATATCTACCGATGCTTAAAATATAATTACATGTGCCTTATGTATGTAAAGGCAGAAAGAGAATATCAATGACATAAAGTATCATTATGTAATGACCAACTTGCTAAGATCCATCTTTATCTTAATAATTGTAATATTTTAGCATTTAAATTTGTACTTTGATGTTCCTAATTGAGCAGTCGTTTGTCTAGAACATGCTGCTTCGTAAACATTAAAGTTTAGTGAAATTTTATATTATTGGTTAAGGTTGAAGTACAATTTTTTCAGATGTATCAGTTTTTAATCGGATTGTTTTCGATAAGATTAATATTTAAACACTGTCTTTAGTTGTTAGGAATATGCTTCACACTTAAATTGATCCTTAAATTATCAAAATGAAAAAAAATCATTAGATAGCTACTGAGCTTAATTGTTGATTCGTTCACCTTGATTTTTCCAAAAGAAAATTTGACCAACCTTGCATTTCTAGTTCAAATGTACACTTGAAATTTAAGATGATCGTTTTCATTTTTTATCACAGAAACTTTATTTTTATTTTATTTTGGAACTTCATCGTAAACACAACTAGCTAGTTTTGCTAATAAATCAGCAACAAAATTAGTTGTCTGTGAAACAAAAGAAAAAGAAATAGAAGGGAACCTCGGAAGTAAATTCTTAATGTCCACAAGAATATTATAGATACCAATATGGTCTCCATGATGGTAGATCAAATTGATCAAAACCTGGGAGTCTGAAAACAGAAGCATCTCGTCAATCTCAATACTAGAGCTTGGCGTAACGCATTCCACATAGTAAAGACCTCCGAAGAGGTGCAGAAAACACTCTTAGAATAAGAAACATATTCAACAAGTAATACATCCACATGAGAACAATACATCCAACCCATGCCACACCTCTTAGTAGAAGAGACCAATGACGCATCGACCCAACATGTAGTATGATTCAACGAGACCAATGGAAGTTTAAGAGGATCAACATCCAGAGAGAGGGCTTGGCGATTCACCTTGACTTGAAGACGACGAACTCCCTGCCATTCCCGCACATCATTAAGCGCATTGAGTATCAAGTCATCCTCAGAAATACTCTCCGAATTGAAAACCAAACGATTAGGAGACTTCTACATATGCTAGCAAACCCGAAGGTAAACATCTACATCACCTAAACCTATAGGAGAGAGAGCCTTGGTAGTGCGCATGGAGGAAAGAGAAGTCTTTATAGTCGGTGTCAAGGAAAAGATGGAACCATAGGTATCATTTCCCAAATATGTTGTGCAAAAGCACAATGAAGAATAACATGATCAACAAACTCAGAATAACCACATCTATGACAAAAGAGTATGAGATAACTCCTCCTGAAAGTAGTAACTCGCAGAACGGCGAAGCACCATTGATTGCTTTCCATAGGAATTTGTGAATCTTATAAAGGGTTTTAACCTTCTAAATTTTCTTTATCCAGTCAAAACTCTCATCACAAATTGTTACTTGGGAAGAAGTAAGAAAATTGTAACTCGATTTACATTAATATTTCCCATTCTTGTCAAGAAGCCAAACATGTGAATATTCTGAAGTGATTGACCCTAACACCAGACTCGATATCAAATTGGAGTAGTGTGGTAGAAACTCTGAGATAGTCGACCGATTCCAAGACCGAGGTTGTGATAGAGATTCCCATATCATGTAGTTCAAGTGGAGGGAACTTCATTAGTGCTTGCAACGAGTTCGTTGAAAGCCAATAATCACCCCAGACTTAACTTTTCATACCGAATCCATTTATCCAACCAAGTCCTTTGCGTAAAACCTTCCTCCCTCTATAATACCTCTCTATCCATGTGATGTAATTGTAGGCAAAGGACACTCCATAAAGGAGGACAATACGTGCCCATGAGAATTTGCGAAACCAAAACTGTTGGATTCTTTAATATCCGCTGTGAGAGTTTAGCTAAGTGAGAATTTATAACACCCCTCGACCACCCCTCCCTTATGCCTTGGCGCCATTTCTCGAGTCTGTGGGTCCACCCAGTCCGATGGTCGAGAGTGCTACGTCAAGGAGGGTTTGAAGTCATGATTTATTATCTTTTCAATCACCACGCGGTCTTTCCTCATGTTTTGTCCTCACTCACACGATTCCATAAATCACTTCCTAGAATGTTACCCATCCTAATATTACTCCAGCCTAAGCACGCTTAACTGTGGAGTTCTCTCAGGACCAATGACTGAAAAGATAAGTGCACTTTGATGACATAGGTAGCTAAATTAATCCTTATAAGCTCTCGTCACACACTACTATTAATCTATAAACTAGGCCCCCACTTAAAGAGCAGAACTCCCTCGTTGCGCACCAAGATCGTCACCCCCGATGGTGTTAATCTCTGACTCTTTACTCATCTGATTTCGGCTCTGATACCAAATTGTAATACCCCGACAACCCTTCCCGTGTGTCCTAGCGCCTTTTCCTTGGCCCGCGGGCCCACCCTGTCCAACTGTCGGGAGTGCTACGTCCAGAATACTTTAAAATCATGATTTACTGTTCCTTCAATCACCACATAACCTTTCCCCGTACTTTGTCCCCACTCGCACGATTACGAAAACTCACTTCCCAGAAAATCATCCATCTTAGTGCTGCTCCAACTCAACCACACTTAACTGTAGAGTTCTCTCAAGATCAGTGATCGAAAAGATAAGTGCACTTTGGTGACATAGGTAGTTTAGTCAATCTTTTTAAGCCCTCCTTACACACCACTTTGTCTTTATAAACCGGGATCTCACAATCATCCCAACTTAAAGAGCGCAACACCCTCATTGCGCACCAAGATTATCACCCCCAATGGTTTGAGTCCCTAACTCCACACTCGTTCAGCTTTGATACTAAATTGTAACACCCCCAAATGCCCCTCCTGTGTGCCTCGATGCCTGCTCTCCAGACCCGTGGGTCCACCCTACCCGACAAACGAGACTGCTACCTCGAGGAGGCTTTAAAGTCATGATTTACTGTCCATGCAATCACCACATGATCTTTTCCTGTGCTTTATCCTCACTCGCACAATTTCGGAAATTCACTTCTCGGAAGGTCACGTATCCTAGTGTTACTTCAGCACAAGCACGCTTAACTGTGGAGTTTTCTTAGGATGTGTGAATTAAAAGATAAGTACATTCTGGTCACACAGATAGCTAAATCAATTCGTATAAACTCTCCTCACACACTACTACGACTCTATAAATCAGCGTCACATAATCACCCCACTTATAGAGCGTAACACCTTCGTTGCGCACCATGATTCGTCACCCTTGATGGTATGAGTCCCTGATTCCACACTCATCTTAGTTCGGCTCTGATACCAAATTGTAACACCCCCGAGTGCCCCTCTTGTGTGCCCCAACGCCTCTTCCCGGGCCCACAAGCCTACCCTGTCCGACGGTCGGGAGCGCTACCTCCTGAGGCTTTAAATTCATGATTTATTGTCCCTGCAATCATCATGCGATCTTTCCCCGTGTTTTGTTCTCACATGAACAATTCTGAAATTCACTTCCTGGAAGGTAATCCGTCCTATTATTACTCTAGGATAAGCACGCTTAACTGCGGAGTTCTCTCAGGACCAATGACAAAAAAATAAGTGCGATTTGATTACATTGATAGTCAAATCATTCATTATAAGCTCCCGTCATACCTACTATGACTTTATAAACTCGGGTCTCATAGAATCATTGAACACTTTTATTTCTCTGAAGCCAAGACCTCCAATAATTTTTGGTAAGGGAAGTCTCTCCCAAGAAATTGAAGACATTTTCCATACATCTTTTCTATCATCCCACCAAAAATGAGTTAAAGTAGACTATAATCATTTGCATAGAGATAAGGGAAACTTGAAGCATGTCATAACATAAGGGGGAAATGCTGAGAAAACAAATTTTAGCATAACATGCTTTCCGACCGATGATCAAAAACGTGATGACCATCCTTGGCTCTTTTGCCTTATACGATCAACTTTGATAGCAAAGATATAGCGTTTCCTACGACAAAAATTCTAAGGTAAAACTAAATACTTTCCGGTACCACCCTCCTTACGAATGTGAAGGTTATTCTTCACCATTGGGCGCTGAGTTTGTGGTGTCATTGAGGAAAATGTGATAGAAGACTTAGATAGGTTAATAGATTACCCTGAAGCTAATTGGGAACCATGTATAAGCGCCTTCAAAGTTTAAACACTCGCAGCATCCAATATACAACAAAACATCGTATCATTCATAAAGAGGAAATTATTATTTGGAGGGCTGAAACATGAAACTTTAATCCCTAGAAACTTGTCGTCCTCTTGAGCCCGTTGACACAATCCAAAAAGGATTTCTGTATAAAGAATAAAAAAGGCAAGGAGAGAGTGGATCTCCTTGCCACAAGCCTCGAGAAAGATTCACATGACCACGAGGTGAACCATTAAGAAGGAAAGAGTACAAAAACCATCGAAACACCCTCCATTATCCACTTAATCCAAACACTATGGAAACAAAGCTTCTCTGAAACACAGAGTAAAAAATTCCACTCGATATGGTCATAGACCTTACTTATGTCGGTCTTTACTGCCATGACACCTCGTTTAGTTTCCTTCGAACATCTTAGACAATGAAAAATCTCAAGTGTGACAAGCAAATTGTTCGAGATAACTCTATCAGGACTAAAAGCCATTTGGTTATCTGAAATTAAGCTTGGTAGGATCGAGTGCAACCAACCTGTAAGAATCTTGGTCACTATCTTGTAGAAGACACTACACAAAGCTATAAGGTAATAATTCAAAACCTTATGGGGATGAGAAATATTTGGGATAATAATTACATGAGTGAAATTCATATCATGCCGAAAGGAACTTGTCAGAAAAAGTCATTTACTTCTTTAATGACATATGAGCCTATAGTCGACCAAAATTAATGGAAGAATCACGTCCAAAAACCATCATGGCCCGATGCTTTATCGACATTGACAAAAGGGATGGCTATCAACATTTCATTATCAGCTACCGATACCAAAGGAATAGATGTTTGCTCAACAGTTGATAAATCTGAAGCTTCATTTGTGGAGAAACTATTATGAAAATATGAGCATATTAAAGAAGCTATCTCATTCTCCTTATAGTGAACAATTCCATCTTCATCTTCTATGACCGGGATATGATTAATAGTTCTCCGATTATGAGTAGAGGTATGAAATAAACTTGAGTTTCGATCGCCATGTTGAGGCCAAAGAATTTGGCTTCGCTCGTTCCAGAATTTCTCCTCATCTCGATAAGCTCCTTCGAGGATGGAGGTAACATGCTTAATTTACAAGGAGTCCAGAGAAGTATCTGAGAGAAGGGAATCAAGCTGAGCCTTGACTCCTCTATCAACCGAGCACTATGAAAATGTTGATCCTTCGACTAGCGTACGAGCGCAGTACAACAACTACTCAACTTAGCTAATAAAGATGAATTACCTTGACGCATCCAAGCTTCAGAAATCAAATCAAAGATCTCATCTGGTTCACGTAAACAACGATCAAACAAAAAAAAGTCTACGGTAGCTAAATCTTTTATTATCACGGTAAGTAACTAAAGGTCGATAAATCGAGCCTTCAAAACAGAGATACTCTGAGCGGCCTAAAGGAAAAATTTCCACCAAGGAGTTATTGGAAAGTGATTGATCTAGACGAACATGACCTAAATGATCATGGCGCATTTCACGCCAAGAAAGATAGTTGCGTGAGTCATTGAAATCCCGAAGGCCATTAACCAAAACAAAACTTCAGAGATCAGAATAAGAACCCTCCCATCTTGAGGGCCCTCCTTGCTTTTAACTTTGGGAAAGTATTTCACTAAGATAACCTGTAAGGATCCAAGCTGAATCTCTAGACTCCCCAAGCTACGAGATAATATTCCAAACTTCAAGTCGGGTTTTACGAACCAGGGCACCATACACAAAAGTAAAGTGAAAGGAATTATATGAAAATGTGAGGACTTCCACAGGAACGAATTCAAGGGCTATAACAAACGAATTCTCAACATAATTTCTGTATATTACTAGATTTCTTCCAAAAACACCATACAAGCTTTTTGAACAGAAATTGCAACAAGATTAAGACACTCTTATCTTGTTGCACCCTAATCTATACCACTCAAAAACTGAATATAAGGTTCATGAGTTTCTCACCTGAACGATTCATGCAAAAACAGAAAACGACTCTAGTTTTTCTCTCTCTAGAAAACATTCAAAGAGAAAAACAACGCAATCCTATTCTATTAATACCCATAGAATAAAATCCTAGAAACTAGATAATTATGAAATATAAACAAAAAAATATTTCATAATTATCTTCTTCATAATATATTTTAAAGAATATCCTTCAACAAACTCCAGCAGCCAAGATACTCTGAATCTTCCTGATTTGCAATATCGTGCTCATCCTTATCTAGAATCTTGCTGTTGCTTCCACTCCTGTCACCTCGTCATTCGCCTCACTGTCACAGAAACTGCCACAAGTACTGTAACACGTACTGTAACAGGTACTTGTACAAGTACTGTAACAAGTCTTGCATCTTCATTATAATGGTATGAGATAAATTTGTCTATGAAGTGGAGAGATGCAGAGAGAATCTCCAAATTAAAATCTTTACTCCAGAATAAAGCGAGTCCTTCACTTTGTCTTACAAGTGGGACCGTATACTTATTATCATATCGCGTCCACTGGAATACTTGGAAAAAAAATTCATTATGATTTTTTGTCTCCATCAGAAAAATTAAGTTCGGTAAGAGTTTCAAAGTCAATTCCCCAAGGCGTAGAACTGTATGGGAGTTTCTGAGCCTTTAACAGTTCCAACTTTTTGTAATCATTGATACGAACTAGATATTTTACGGAAAATCATCGAACCCTTAAAGGTAAGAACAAAAGATAAAGATTTTTTAACTGAGGGAGCTACATTAAAAGTAGAAGAATCCTCATGGCAAGGTAAAACTGAATCGTAATAAGAGGGATGTGTGAGTGTAATCTTCTTGCGAGGAAATGCTTGTCCACGTACTGCTAAACACTTCTTTGGAGCCGTGGAAGGAGCTTGAGACTTCATGGTCTTCTTCGGTGTAACACGTCTTGGAGCTTTAAGAGCTCATAGTTTGCAAGTCGTAGATTGAATCTCCGACATAAGTTCCGACAGAAATTGGAGAGAAGAATTTGAAGGAAAAATGGTAGAAGGTCTAGTATTATCTTTTCAAAGGTAATTCTAATTTCTGATTGGACTTTATGACAAACAACCCTTGTACCCATCGAGACAGCAAGTGCATCTTAATAATGGGCACTAACATCATGAAAGTTTGTCGAGGAAACCTGAAAGTTGGAGTAGACCTTACGACCAAATTTAAGTTGTTTGTCAGTCACTGGTTCATTAGCAGATAACCGAACATGAACAGAAAGCCGCTGTGGAGGTGATTGATAAGAAAGAAGTCGTAAGATGATAAAAAAGACCTTATATAGATATATGTTGGAATTTTTGTATTTAACAAAGAAGAGTAGTTTCTTGAGTTCTTTTTTCTTGACACTAGACATTAGTTTTCTCTGACATTAAAATATCCTACCATATACCATCTATCGCAAAAATATTGTCCGATAAATCAATTCGGAAAAACAACGAAATTTCACATATAACATAACCGTTGTCCGAGTGCCAAATATCCTAACATCGACCATGTTTTTTTTTGAGGGTCCACTGACCNCGCATATTTGGAATCTCTATACGAGTGCGAACCTGATAGAGACGAGGGCATTCCCGTCCGACTCAATTTATTCTAATATGGGTTTTCTGTTTTGGCGGAACCCATTGAAGATTCAGGATAGCGATCGTCATGATCTATTCCCATGGATACTATGGTTCATTTGG